>JAODAL010071484.1:0-15510 GCA_025379985.1 Phyllomedusa bahiana
GCACCCAAAATTGAAATCTGCACTCTGAGGGTCTAGGTGAGTTAGTCTTAAGACCCCAGCAGCAAAACCCACTGCTGGCAGTCCTTAGTGTTTGGGAGTACAGAACGCGCACTCACAAACACTATTGTCTTGATCCCACCGCTCTGCCACCAATATATAGTGACTCACAGGAGACGTCTCTGAATAGTAGTTCTCTTTCTCTTCTTCTTCTTTTTTTCCATCTCTCCCAGACGCCATGACGACTACTCCCGACTCTTCACTGTAAAATGTACAAAACAAACATCTTAGACTCCTCACTTTATCAGCACTGCTCTACCAATTCCTATCTCTATACAAACTCCCCATCTATAGCACCTCATATGGTAGCCATGTAATATGCCCCCTGTAGCCAAATAGTAGCCCCTGTAGCCAGTAGATGCCCCGCTGTAGCCAGTAATGCCCCCCTGTAGCCAGTAGATGCCCCCTGTCCCCTTATAGCCAGTAGATGCCCCCAGTAGATGCCCCCTGTAGCCAATAGATGCCCCTGTAGCCAGTAGATGCCCCCCTTGTAGCCAGTAGATGCCCCCTGTAGCCAGTAGATGCCCCCTTGTAGCCAGTAGATGCCCCCCCTAGCCAGTGATGTCCCCCCTGTAGCCAGTAGATGTCCCCCTGGAGCCAGTGATGCCCCCCGTTGTAGCCATTATGCCCCCCTTGTAGCCAGTGTGCCCCCTCTTATAGCCAGAGTGCCCCCCTTGTAGCCAGAGTGCCCCCCCCCCTTGTAGCCAGAGTGCCCCCCCCCCTTGTAGCCAGAGTGCCCCCCCTCTTGTAGCCAGAGTGCCCCCTCTTATAGCCAGAGTGCCCCCTCTTATAGCCAGAGTGCCCCCTCTTATAGCCAGGATGCCCCCCTTGTAGCCAGAGTGCCCCCTGTAAGTAGTTCAACAATAACAAAATAGGACTTACCTTGGTCCGCGCGTCCCGGTCCGGAGCTGTTGGGCGGTGGGAGCTGCTGAGCGGTGTAAGCAGCGTGACGTCATCACGCTGCTTACACTGCACGCAGCTCCCAGGGATCTCCTCGGCGGCAGAGCTGCACGCCAAGGAGATCGAGCGTCACAGGGGGCGCGGTGAGAGCTGTGCGCCCTCTGTGACGCTGATACAGGGGAGGAGGCAGGATGGGAACGACCGTCCCACCTCCTCCCTGCAGCTGCTGGCTCTGCGCGGCTGTTATAAAACAGTCGCGCAGAGTCAGGGGCGCTCCTCCGGGCGGGCAGGGTGGCCGCGGCGCCCCCCTCGGTTGAGCGGAGCGGCGGCGCCCCTGGCGACCGCCCGCCCTTCCCGTCCCTAGGAACGGCCCTGCCCGCCCCTAGGAACGGCCCTGCTTGAGCTACATAGTTACATAGTTTGTAAGACCGAAAAAAGACAAGCCGTCCATCCAGTTCAGCCTGTTGTGCTAAAGTGTTGATCCAGAGGAAGGCAAAAAAACCCTAATGAGGCAGGAGCCAATTGTCCTCATTTTAGGGAAAAAATTCCTTCCCGACTCCAGTCTGGCAATCGGAATAATCCCTGGATCAACGCCCCACTCCAGAATCCTAGTCACTATAACTTGTTATATTTATTACGATCCAAGAAATGCATCCAAACCCTTTTTGAACTCTGTTATTGAATTCCCCCATGACAATTTCCTCTGTCAGAGAGTTCCACAGTCTCACTGCTTTAACAGTAAAGAATCCCTTTCTATGTTTATGTAGAATCCTTCTTTCTTTAAGACGTAGAGGATGCCACCTTGTTCTAGATACAGTCCTGGGTATAAATAAATCTTGAGAGAGATCTCTATATTTACCTTTAATATATTTAAACATAATCTTGCTAATCTTTCTGGGTATTGCAGTCCACCCAGTCCTTTTATTATTTTTGTTGCCCACCTTTGTACCTGTTCAAGCTCTACAATGTCTACAATATTCTGTCACGGACGCCCCTGCGACCACTGTCCTGGGTCGCAGGCGCGTCCGTGCCCCTGCTCCCACGTCGGTTTCGGGGTCCGCTCGTGCTTCGGCCCCCTCTGGCGCTCACTTACCCAGCCGCGCTCCTGCTCAGTCTGTGTCCGGCTCCCGGCGCGTGGCTCCGCCCCTAGGGGCGGGTGCGCGCCAGCAGTTTGAATTTAAAGGGACAGTGCGCCGGTAATTGGTCATTGCCGGGCACTGCTCCTATTTAAGTCCGGCCTCTTCCTGGCGGCCCTTGCCGGATTCTTAGTGTATGTTTCCTAGGAGAAAGCTGTCTAGAGAGTTCCTGTTTGCCTTACCGTGTACCGACCTTCTGCCTACGTCTACCGTCTACGAACCCGAGCCGCCTGTCCTGACCTTCTGTTTGTCTACCGTCTACGAACCCGAGCCGCCTGCCCTGACCACCTGTCTGTCCCCGACTACGAGCCTGCCTGTCGTTCCTGTACCTTGCCTTGGCCGCCACCGCAGGCAAGCCCCGCCAGTGGTAGTGACCTGGTGGAATCCCGCCGCAGCAAGACCATCCCGCTTTGCGGCGGGCTCTGGTGAATACCGGGACCCACTTAGATTCCACTCCCTGGTAGGGGCTTACATCATCGCCTGCGGTGGTCCAGTGGATCCACCTCCAGACCTTTACATATTACATATTCCATATGTGGTCTGACCAGTGACTTGTATGGGAGAATAATGTTCTCATCATGTGCATCTATGCACCTTTTAATGTACCCCATAATCCTGTTTGCCTTGGCAGCTGCTGCCTGACACTGGCTGCTACAGTTAAGTTTACTGTCCACCAGGATTCCCAAGTCCTTCTCCATGTCACCTTTACCCAGAGTTTTTCCATTTAACAAGTAATCATGGAATGGATTTTTACTCCCCATGTGCATAACCTTGCATTTTCTGTTTAAAACCCTCACGCCATTCCTGCCCAGGCCCCAACTTTCCAGATCCCTTTGTCATAACACTTTATCCTCTTTTGTGTTATTCTTTACAGAGCTTAGTATCATCTGTAAACATTGATATTCTACTGTGCAACTCATGTGCAATATCATTTGTAAAAAATTAAAGAGGATAGGGCCCAATACTGAGCCCTGTGGTACCCACAGTAACAGGATCCATTCAATACTCATTTCCCTACACCTATCTACCCAAAGGGTGGACATTTAATTTTCATTACAAAACAATTGGGCACACTTGATTTTTTTGGGGATATCAGAGTACAAGGGGGTGAAAACATATGCAAGCCCACTTTTTTAGTTTTTTTAATTCAAAAATTTTAAAAAAACATTTTTTTTTTTCTTTACAAATTTAAAAACTACTTGCTTTCTTTTTGGGCACTCATCACATAAAATATGAATAAAGTACATTAACGTTTGTGACTGTAATGTTTAGAAATGAGAAACATTTCAAGGGGTATGAATACTTGCGCAACCCACGTATTATGTTTCACATCATTTTTTTTCTTTTTCTGAAGGAGCGCAAATAGACTGAAATCCTGTGAACTCCATTTTGCATTGCGGGGGTTGGGAACAGGATTACCCCCTTTAAGACAAGTGGAACAGTGGTTTGGGGAAAACCCAGAGTCAAGACAAAATTTTAAAAGTTGAATATTCTACATTTTTTTTGAAGTTGTAAATTTTTTTAAAGAGGTTTTTCACTACAAAGGTTAGCTTTAACATAAAAGGACAGTTAAAGAAGACTTTTTCTAAATACATTGGGCACAGATTATACTTTTTAACATGAGATAAAAAAATTTTTATGGCTCTGAAGTACAAAAGTTTTCAAAGGTTTTCCTATGTACGTCTGCTACCTAGTTAGCTGAGAGCAGGGAGTGAAATCACCCCACTGAGAGAATGATATCAGAGTAAACTAATCATATCTAATAAGATTAGCTTCACTAAACAAAATGTGCATGTGATATGAGGACTGAAAGCATGGCTTTATCTGAAAATTGTTAAGATAACAAACCCTGCACTGTCAGATAAGGGCTTGCAAAGTTGAATATGCAAAACACTGGAAAACTGCTAAAACTCATTTAAACATATCTGAGAAAACCCCTTTAAGAAAAATTTTTCAAAAGGCTGATTTGGACCACTGAACATTTCCGCGCTGAATGAGCATGGACTTCACACCTATCATTTTGGACTTGGATTTGACTGATTTTCAGTTTCCTATATACCATAGTTTGAGGTGAGTAATCAGCACAGAATCTGCCTCAAGAATTGACATGTCAGTGCTAAATCGAAATCACTGTCAAGGAAAATCCGCATTATGTGCACAATGGCGTGGATTTTCCATTAAAAAGAATGTAAAGTGGATTGCATTTAAATTTTGGGCACTGATTCTGAGGGGATTAGTGTTGAACCCATGCCAGAATCAGCATTCAAATCAGCCTTGTGAACATACCCTACGGGCTACATGTCCCATTAGTGCTGTGCCATTTTTTTGGTGTATTTTGTGCCGAAAAACTGTTGACGCCCTATTCTCTATATAAATGAACTGTAATTCACAAGCACTAGGCGCATTATACGCCAGGCACGACACATTTGAATGCACCTCAAGGCGCATCAAATATGCTAGAAATGATATGTGCCTAAGTTAGATGCATCAATTATACTATGCAAGGTATAGCACATGCCAGATTTTTGACAGGTTCTTTCATTCAGGTGCACTATACACTCATTTGATACGCCTTACAACGGGGAGGCACCTCTTTTCTGACATGTCAACCTAAGGGTATGTTCACTCGGCTTATTTAGCCGCGTATACCGGCGCGCATTTTGACGCATATTGCGCTTTATACACGGCGAAATGCACGCCGCAATTACGGTGAGTTATAGCTCCATAATAGCTTTTAAGATGGCCGAATTTCTCAAAAATTGGGTTTGGGTCATTTCGCCAAATTTTCCGAAAAAAATTCGTTTCGGCCCCGGAATTACTTCTCACGAACACTTAAAAAACAGCTATTTCCAGGCGCCCAGAGCCTCCCAGGGTCTTTAGAACGTTGTGCCATGCTTAAATATGCAGAGGGCCCTTTGGTTGGGTTTTCAACAAGTTGTGTTTTATATGACACGCACAACTGCCGCCGCTCTTGAATCGTTTCCCTATAAAATTCCCGGGCATTTAAAAGGGGGCAAAACGCCAAAAAACTAAAGGGGGAAGTACCCTAAAAAAGTCATGCTAGCGAAAGCTGGAAAAAAAACAAGCTGAGAGCTCAGGGGGGAACTTAGAAAAGTGTGGAGGGACGGCGGCAGCCACAGCACATGGGGGGCTGGAAACAATGACATTCTGGAGCGGCAAAACGTATTGGGCCCAAAAAAGGGGCACAATGAACAGTTGGAGGTCCCCGGCGGAAAGCAGTATAGTCAGACAGTGGCACAATGACATTATGGAGGCGGCAAAACAGTATTAGCCAAAGGGGCACAATGATACAGTGTGGGGGCAGGGCGGCAGCAGTATGAGGTCAACAGTGGCACAATACATTAGGAGGCCAAAACAGTATTACCACAGAGTGGCACAATGATACAGGTGGGGGCCCCGGCGGCAGCATATAGGTCAACATGGCACAATACTTTATGGAGGGGCAAAACAGTATTAGGCCACAAGGGCACATGATACAGTGTGGGGTCAGGGCGGCAGTATAGGCAAACATGGCAAAATGCATTAGGAGGCGGAAAAACAGTTAGGGCACAGAGTGGCAAAATCACCATGTGGGGGTCACGGGGGCAGCAGTATGGGGTCAACAGGGGCACAATGGCTTTCGGGAGGGGCAAAACAGTTTTAAGGCCACAAGTGGCACAATGATACAGTGTGAGGCACGGCGGCAGCAGTAAGGTCAACAGTGGCAAAATGAAAAATTCGGGGTGGCAAAAACAGGAGTAGGCCACAGTGGGAGGCACGCAGCAGCCAGGGCAGAGCATGAGTCAGACAGTGGCACAATACACAGTGTGGAGGGCACGACAGGATACAGACAGAAAAGAGGTCAGAGAGTGGCCAATGACTTTCCCTGCAGTGGAAAAATAGTTTTGGGCCAAAAGGCGGCACATCTAGAGCGAGGTCAGGGCGGCAGCGCATGGGGTCAGGCAGTGGCACAATGACAGAGAGGGGAGGTGATGACAGGACAACAGCAGAGGTCAGAGAGGGGCACAATGACTTTCTGAGGTGGCAAAATATATTAGGCCACAGAGCGGCACAATGACTGAAGCGGAGGTCCGGGGCAGCACATAGGTCAGGCAGGGGCACAATGACAGAGGGGAGGTGATGACGGGACAACAGCAGAGGTCAGAGAGTGCCAATGACATTCTGCAGTGGAAAAAATAGTTTTGGGGCCACAGAGGGGCACAAACTGAGAAGGGAGGTCAGGGCGGCAGCAGCAGAGGTCGGGCAGGGCACAATGACAAGGTGGGGGTGATGACAGGAGCAACAGCATGATCAGAGAGTGGCACAATACATTCTGCGGGGCAAAATAGTATTGGGCCCACGAGGGGCACAATGACTGGACGGGGGTCACGGCGGCAGCACATGGGGTCAGGCAGGGGCACAAGAAAGAGTGAGTATGACAGGAGCAACAGCATGGGGTCAGAGAGTGGCAAATGACATTCGGGGGTGGAAAAAACATACCAGGCCGCGAGGGGCACAATGACACAGTGTGGATGTCACGGCAACAGCAAAGCACAGCAGCAGAGCACATAATGCACAATGAAAGTGTTGAGGGGGGTGGCAATACCATCCCTGTAAAGACAGTGGTAGGCAGATGGAGAAACTATCACAATTTGGGGTGGCATCAGGCGGTGGCGGCATCAGAATAGGGCTGAGGCAGGTATTTGAACCCAGACTGACCCAAGGCTTTGGGTGGTGGAAACCTGGCCGATCCACGCCGATTCATCTTGACAAAGGTCAGTCTTAACATTTCCCGTGGAAAGGGGTTCCCTTTGGGGGTAACGAGGCCCCCGCCGCACTGAACACCCCTCTGATGCCACACTACTGGCCGGGCAGGACGCTTCTCCACTGCAAACCGGCAATTTGCGGCCACACATCCATTTTGGGCTGCCCATTAGTCCAGCGGATTTTCAACTGGGGGGCAGAGTGCGTCCAAGTACCCACAACCGTTGGTTCAGGGAATGCTCCAGTCCCTGCTGTTTTGCGCGCTGCGCGGTGACTGCCCTCCCACTAGGGGGGTGAAGGAAGCTGCTCTTTAGTGACCCCAATTAGGTTACTGCTGAGGGAGTTTGTACTGCTCCTCCCCCCCCACCTTCCCCCAGCAGCCGGGGCATAGTACGTGAGCGCGAGGAACCCCCCGGTCAACCTGTCAGGGGGACATGCCGCACATAGCAGGGCCAACTGATTACGGGGTTCCCTATAGTATTTGTTTTGTCTTCCCTCTCCATAGCGGGGAAAACGGCTCCCATTTTGGCCCGGGAGCGAGGGTCCAAACGGGGGGACAGCCAGAAGTCATCCCTCTGCCGGGATGCGTATTCGGCTGTCCTCCGGGCAAATAAGCAGCTGCGGGACATCTCACAAGTGACCCCGGGGGGGAGGGCTCCCGCCTCCATTTCCACTGTATACTGCCGGGGTGCTTGGGAGTCATCTCCTCGTTTTCCTCATCCCATCCACCTCCTCCGCTGCTCCGCTCCTCCCCCTTTTGCACCTGGTAAAATCCACTCATTTCACCAACAATGCTTCTCTCCAATTCCTCCCCTCCCCCCTCCTCCTCCATTTCAGTCCCCACCGGACCATGGGCCACAGATTATCCCCACTCTCCAGCCCCCGCCCAGACAGTTTTTTTCAGCATCTGAAGGGACATGAAGCAGTGGAAGACGTTATTCACCCCTACCGGCGCCTGAAAAATAAGGGGGCCTCCTCAAGGGCCTAAACAAAGGGCAGGTGTCACGCAGAGCTGCCACTGCTACATCAAAGTTACACAGGGGAGTACTTCGCTGCCTGGATCATCAAAAAATCTTTAATGGCCTTTCTCTTTCAACAGTCGGTCCAACATGTGCGGCGGGGAATTTTCCAGCGGGGGAAACATCGCATACAAGCGTTTTGGGGGAGGCCGTTTTGCCCTGCAACTCGGGGGGGTGCCCTGGCTTTGTACGAAGGGATAAAGTATGCACATTTTTCCTGGCCATTTTCAGAATGTTCTAAGATCGGGGGAAACTTCGGGAACCTTTTACACCAGTTTGAACACTGCCCCATGAGGGCGCAGGGACCATCCTCCCGGTGCAGCGCGGACCCATGTTCCTCCCATTTCCTCCCCAAGGTTCCGATTTGCAGTTGGCGCAGAAAGCCAACATCTTTTCTTGCTGCTGACCAGCGTTCCCCCCCCTGGGACTCGTTCGCCGAGGAAAGCAGGTGAAAAACTGCGTGAACCGCTGTGCCCTACAAATGTGGTAGAGGGAGCAGTACTTGTGGGGGCTGAATGGTGTGGGGTGGGGAGGGGGAGGGGGACATTGGCGCAGGAGCGCATTTGACAACGTGGAGGAAAAAGGCGGCGTTCCTGTCCAATTTTTTGGTGTGCCTGGCAGGAAGCACATTCACCCAGGGGGGCCAAAAGGACATGTACGGCCCTGACCTATTTTAACAGCTCCAACGTCCCGCTCCGGTACCTTGGAACAAACCATAAGCTAAAGGCTGACCCACTTTCTTTTTCTCATATTTTAGAAGTGCTGGTACTGCCTTTTGGAAAAGAAATTAGGGTTTTGGAACTCTCCTCTCGGCCGGCACAACCTTTAGTTCTCTGAATGTGCAGATCCACCTTTTGGGAAAAAGGGAGGGACTGCAGTACCAACAACGGGACAGGACACGGTCAGCTGCTGCACCTTAGGATGGTTGGACGCATACTTTTTGCCCCTTTTAAATCGCCTCTCTAAAACGACGCTGGCGCCATGATACGGGGACAGACATCGGACCGGGAGAGGATGTCAAAGAGAAACAGCTCCTTCGCGAGGTGGTGGAGCCTTGACTGGCTGAAAGGGCATGCGTCCCACGGGCCCTGCGCTGCTGCAGCGGCAGATGGACCACCACACTAGCCACTTTTTCTCCCGGGCCCAACCGGGATGGTGACGCTGCATGTGTTGACGCAGGGCCGTTGTCCCAAGTTAGCTCCCTGGCCACGCTTCACTTTCGCCCAAAATTTCTACATATCCCCCATATTCGCCCTCCGTGTCTTAAAAAGAACTGCCACCCCGCCGAGTAGCTTTTTTTTACCGCCAACGCCCGCACTGAGTGACTCTGCCGCCCCCCCTCGCTGAGCCCCTGTCCGCTACTGTCTTGGACCTGCGAAGGGGGTTTTCTACCCCGGGGGCCGTTGGCCCCGACCTCACACTGCTGCTACCCTGCTGACCACGGCCAACAACCCATTTGCTGGCTGCGCCCTGCCTGACGCGCAAGCACCCCCTCTTCTCCTGACGATGAGAACCCTTGTTTCCCCGGCTCCCAAGTGCGGCGGGTACATCATCATCTATTTGTGTTCATCGTCCTACTGTCCTCAACCGGTCTTGGAAGCCGAGGCTGACCTCTCACCCCAGCCCCCATCCCCTCTCCACATCTATACTTTGCCGCCTACTGCAAGAAAACTGGGGGTATTCCCCCATTTTTGCTGCCACGTACTCTGACTGCCCCCCTCAAATTGTTCACCTCCTATTATGGCCTGACCCCCCGACCACATAGTAGATCCCTGGCTGAGGAACTGGATGGGACAGAGGGGGGCGAGGACAGGGGAAAAAAGGGCCCCTGACCCGCCCCGGGCCCTCCCAAATAAGTTTGTTTCAGGTTCCCCCCGACTCTTGGCTGGGGTTGTCAATTCCTGGGAGGAAGAGGAAACCTATCAAACCAAACAAAACCCTTGGGTTGCTGAACAAACACGGGCCCCTAGATGACAGCGGCAGTTGTGGCCTCACCGAGTGACCCCTGCTGCGACGTCCCCTTCTGTCTGCGACCTGGGCCCCTTTCAGAAATGTTTTTTCCCCGCCACCCATTTCAGACCCGCCACCTCCTGTCGACATACGTTTTTTTCTAAAATGTACAGACCTGTTTGATGAAGCATCTTATATGATAAATAAACCCCGTTTTTGACCCAAAAAACCCCAAAAACTTGGGTAACCCTTTGGGTATAAATTGCGCCCCCCAAAAAGGCCAGGAAAAAATTTTCTTGTATTGTCGTTTACAAGCACTGGTGTTTTTTCTAAATTAAAAGCACAAACAGGCTTTTAAATTTAAACCCTTTGCTTGTGAATTACACAAAAAAATGTATATATTCGGTGTTGAAAAAAAGGTTTATTTTTTTCAGCACAGCACAAAACAACGCTTAATTTTAACCCGGATGTAAAAGCGCCAAAGAATTGAGCCGCACAAAATAGTACTTTACAATTTCGTGTTTCTACGCCACACAACAAGAGATACAGTTTTAATTTGCCTTTTTTGTGAATTTGGGTACCAAAAAAAAAAATAATATTTGGCGTTGAAAAAGACGGTTTATTTTTGTCACACACCCTAAAACAACGCTTAATTAAAACCCCCCGGGTGTAAAATTTCCCAAAGAATTTGGCCCCCACAAACATACGTGTTACAATTGCGTGTTTTCTACGCCACACAAAAGAGATACAGTTGTAATTTGCCCTTTTTTGGTTAGGGTACCAAAAAAAAAAATAAATTTGGCGTTTAAAATGAGGTTTTTTTTTGTCACACCCGGGAAAACAACGCTTAATTAACCCCGGGGTAAATTGCGCCAAAAAATTGACCCACAAAAAGTACTGTTACAATTGGTGTTTTCTACCCACACAACAAAAATACAGTTGTAATTTGCCTTTTCTTGTGAATTAGGCTACCAAAAAAAAAATATATATTTTGGGGGGGTTTAAAAAGACGGTTTTTTTTTTTGTCAGCACACCATAAAACAACGCTTAATTAAACCCCTGGATTTAAAAAGCCCAAAAATTGACCGCCAAACTAGTACGTGTTACAATTGCGTGTTTTTTTTACCCACCCCAAAAGAGATACAGTTTTTAATTTGCCCTTTGCTTGGAAATTTGGCTACCCAAAAAAAAAATTAAAATTTGGGGTTGAAAAAACGGTTTATTTTTTCACACACCACAAAACAACGCTTAAAAAAACCCCTGGAGTAAATTGCCCAAAAAAATTGAGCCGCACAAACAGTAGCGGTTACAATTTCGTGTTTTCTACCCACACAACAAAGATACAGTTTTTAATTTGCCCTTTTCTTGTGAATTGGGTACCCAAAAAAAAAAAAATATATTTGGGGTTGAAAAAGACGGTTTATTTTTTTCACACACCAGTAAAAAACGCTTTAAATTTAACCCCTGGGTGAAATTGCGCCAAAAAATTGAGCCGCACAAAACTAGTAGCGTGTTACAATTTCGTGTTTTCTACGCCACACAAAAAGAGAACAGTTGTAAAATTTCCTTTGTTTTGAATTAGGCTACCCAAAAAAAAAAATATATATTTGGCGTTGAAAAAGACGTTTTTTTTTGTCAGCAACCACAAAACAACCTTAAATTAACCCCTGGGTTTAAATTTCGCCAAAGAATTGAGCCGCCAAAATATAGGTGTTACAATTGCGTGTTTTCTACGCCACCAACAAGAATACATTTTTTAATTTGCCTTTGCTTTGAAATTTTGGGTACCAAAAAAAAATATATATATTTTGGGGTTGAAAAAAACGGTTTTTTTTTGTCGCAAAACCACAAAACAACGCTTAATTAACCCCCGGAAAAATTGCGCAAAGAATTGAGCCGCCAAACAAGTACGTGTTTCAAATTGCGTGTTTTCTACGCCACACAAAAAAAGAGATACGTTGTAATTGCCTTGCTTGTGAATTAGGCTACCAAAAAAAAATATATATATTTGGCGTTTAAAAAGACGGTTTTTTTTTTTGTCGCACACCCGCAAAACAACGCTTAATTTTCCCCCGGGGTAAAATTTGCGCCAAAGAATGAGCCGCAAAAACAGTACGTGTTACAATGCGTGTTTTCTACGCCACACAACAAGAGATACATTTAATTTGCCCTTTTCTTTTGAATTAGGCTACCAAAAAAAAAAATTAAAAATTTGGGGTTGAAAAAAAACGGTTTATTTTTGCAGCACACCAAAAACAAGTTAATTAACCCTGGATGTAAATTGCGCCAAAGAAAATTTAGCCGCACAAACAGTAGCGGTTACAATTGCGTTTTTTCTACCCACACAACAAGAGATACAGTTGTAATTTGCCTTGCTTGTGAATTTGGGTACCAAAAAAAAATATATATATTTGGCGTTTAAAAAGACGTTTTATTTTTGTCAGCACCCAGCAAAAAAACCCCTTAATTAACCCCTGGGTGTAAATTGCCCCAAAAAATGAGCCGCACAAACAGTACGTGTTTTCAATTGCTGTTTTTTTTTTCGCCACACAACAAAGATACAGTTGTAATTTGCCTTTGCTTTTTGAATTAGGCACCAAAAAAAAAATAATAAATTTGGGGTGAAAAAGACGGTTTATTTTGTCAGCCACCACAAAAAAACGCTTAAAATTTAACCCCCGGGTGTAAATTGCGCCCCAAAAATTGAGCCCACAAACTATAGCGTGTTCAATTCGTTTTTCTACGCCACACAACAAGAGAACGTTTGAATTTGCCTTTGCTTGTGAAAGGCTACCAAAAAAAAATATATAAAATTGGGGTTGAAAAAGAGGTTTTTTTTGCGCACACCCGCAAAACAACGCTTAATTAACCCCGGATGTAAATTGCGCAAAATTCAAACGCCAAAAATGAAGTGGTATTTGTATTGTAAAACGCTGTTTCTTTAAAGAATACAACAGGAACTGGCTTAGATCCCACTTGGGGATTAATGTATATGCAGCTGCATGGACGCACACTGGGTTTTAGATCCCAAAACCCCAAAAAAATCAGAAAAAGAACATTCAGAGAACAGTCCTGAACAAGCTGAGACACCCACAGAAATCGCTGTAAAAAAAAAAATCTTCTTCAAAAGCGCTACACCCCGCAGCACCTTCCCTATCAGTACGTGAGAGAGTGTGACTCCCAGCGGGGCCTCGGTCTTATATATGCGGGACTCACGAATCCCGCCGGGCCGATTGGCTTATCTCTGCCATGCATCAGGCTATGCCCTTTTTCCCCCAGATGCTTTTCCCCATGTACGCCCTGGCTCGCGCCATTTTATCAAACAAAAACACACTTCGTTCACCCGAAGTACCCCAAATTCGACTTTGGGCCCAACCGAAGTTTTTGAAAATTCAAACGAATTCCCCCTTTGTTAGAACAATTCGCCCATCTCTAATGCTGTGGGGGTTTCGTGTTGCTCCCCCACATACAACACATCGAATTTTACGCGCGGGGGGGGGGGGGGGGGATTGCATTCAATTTTCGCCCGCCCTTACGCACCACTGACTCATTCGTGGGGCTTGCGGGACCGACCCCCCGCACGTGGTTCCAAAACACGGGGTACATACCGCCGCAATAACCTGTAAAAACCCTAATGTTTAGGCCATAAACCACCTAAAATGAATGAAACCACTTAGCAATTTTTTTCCCCATTTAATCGGTTACCATCAAGCTTGTTTGGGGTGAAAAAGTTTTAGTAAACTTATTTGCTTACGTTTTTTTTGATCTATACTTTTTCCCTTTTTAAAGGGGAAACCCTCATGAGATGAAACCAACCCTTAACTTGATGACACAATGAAAGTAAGATTATATATAAACGATGAGATCCCGGCCATGTAAATTTTGTCTAATATGCAGATTATCTTACACCAGCAAACTAAAGAACACTGAAACTGGTCAGTTTTAAATGCCCTTTATTGTCTATGCAAACATATAGGGATCTCATTTATGAAAACATCTGGTTGAAGACTTTCTTTTTTGCCCATAGAAACCAATCACCCAAGCCCCCTTTCTTTTCAAAATAGGGCCCAAAAAAAAATTAAAGGGGAGCTCTGTTTTGGTTTTTGCTAGGGGCAACAAAGAAATCTTAGACCCAAAAGATCGTTTTCATACATGTCCCCAAAATTTTTGTTTTTCAGTTTACAAGCAAGACTAAGAACAAAAAAAAGAAATCAGAAACGCATGTAGGAAGATAAGAGAGGGGGCCTTATAGTAGAACTTGGAGTAGGGTCCGGCAGAATAAGGGGTCCGGGATTTTCACATTCGGGGCATTTTTTCCAAAACAGTCTTAAAAAACTGTAACTTGGGCTAGTCCCGTGAGCAGATGTCACCCCATGAATTTCCAGTCTTTTTAAAAAAAATTTGATAACATAAAAGTTTTACCCAATAAAAAAATATGGGGAAAAAAAAAAAATCCTGATTTGGGACTTTTAATAGAAAAAAAAAAACAAAAAAGGGCTCCTAATTTGCATATATCATTTTCTGACATCTACTAAAAGAAAAAAAATCCCTTACATTTTGTGATAGTAATGTCCCCATAGTCTTTTTTTTCCATGTTTTGTGGTAATTTGTTCCGGGTTGTTTGTAATAAAATTTTTTAATTTGTTTGGGCTTTAAAAATTTTAATTTTCCTAAAAAAATCAGAGCAAGATGGAAAATTTTGGGACCCCAAAACTGTCTGAGCCCCTCGTTTTTGAAATTTAAAAGCGGACAGAGAAAAAAAAGCAAAATTTTTTATTTTTTTTAAATCATTTTTTTCTTTAATCCAAAATTCTCTACTTTTTGATTTTATAATAAAATAAAACCTAATTTAATTTTTCTAAGTTTCGAGCATCTAAAAAAAAAACCTTATGCAACAGTAAATAAATACGTTTTGTTTTATTAAAGGGTTTTGTCTGGTTTTATATAAAAAGCTTTAAAAATGAGCTGCAGGGGCCTCATACAGGGGGGATCCTTTTTATCCCTGTTTTCCCGCAAAGGTGTCTCTCCGTCTGAATGAAATTCTTCGGAAGGGGGACATGAGCGCTGCAGCCATTGATTGACTACGCAAAGACATCTTCTGCTTTCATTACTGTTCGAACTCTTTTTTCGAATGGTGTGAAAAAGAGAAAGGGAGGTGAACCCCAAACTGCGGCGCAAAAGGGGGGAGGTTTGGGCCAAGCGGAAGAAAAGTCTGTAAAAAAGGGGCTTGGTGAGATGAATTGTGGGAAAGGAGGGAGGCCCAGTACAGCTTTTTTCATTAAAGGGGAAAGTGTCCTCAAAAAAAGACTTATTGTTAACTCATGTTTTTATGTTTAAAAACATTTTTTTTTGAACGTTTTTTTTTAATTTTTCCCCATCACTTTCCCAAAATTTTCAATATTTCCTTAAGTTTTCCCCTTTGGCCCCCAAAAGGGCCCAATAATAGTCGACACTTCCTTTTCCCTAGAAAGAGATTTTCCCGCATTTTGCTCATTAAACAGCCAACCCGAGTTAGACTGAAAGGAGGGGAAACCTAAAGTGTAAAAAGATAACACTGATTCCAATAGGCCCCAATAGGAAAGTCACAGCTCTCCCCCCTCCCCCCCCCCTTTCACACTGATTTCTTCCCATCACCCGAGCATTGCTAAAAACTCTTTCCCATTTAAAAAACAATGAGACTGAGT
>JAODAL010071485.1:0-15510 GCA_025379985.1 Phyllomedusa bahiana
TTACAACCCCACCCGGGGGCGAGAGGACACAAAAAGTTACAAGCTACAGCCCCGGGGGGTAAAAACAAACTTACAACGACATCCCCCGGAGGAGAGAGGGGCACAAAAACTGTCAACGCTCAGCCCCGGGGAGAGGGACACAAACTTACAACGCACAGCCGGGGGAGAGAGGGACACAAAACTGTACAACCTACCCCCCGGGGGAGGAAAGGGGGCAAAATCTGTACAAGTTACACCCCCGGGGGGAGGGGACACAAATCTTACAACCTAAGCCCCGGGGCGAGAAAAACAAAATCGTACAAACCCACAGCCCGGGGAAAAAGGGGGCACAAATCTTACAACCTCAGCCCCCGGAGGAGAGAGGGACACAAATCTGTACAACGCTACAGCCACCGGGGCCGAGAGGGACACAAATCTGTACAACGCTACAGCCGCCGGGGCCGAGAGGGACACAAATCTGTACAACGCTACAGTCACCGGAGGAGAGAGGGACACAAATCTGTACAACGCTACAGCCGCCGGAGGAGAGAGGGACACAAATCTGTACAACGCTACAGCCGCCGGAGGAGAGAGGGACACAAATCTGTACAAAAGCTACAGCCGCCGGGCGAGAGGGACACCAAATCTGTACAACGCTACAGCCAACCGGAGGGAGAGGGACACAAATCTGTACAACGCTACAGCCGCGGGGAGGAAGAGGGTCACCCAAATCTGTACAACGCTACACCGCCGGGGAGAGAGGACACAAATCTTTTACAACGCTTTCAGGCCCCCGGAGGAGAGAGGGACACAAATCTGTACAACGCTACAGCCGCCGGAGGAGAGAGGGACACAAATCTGTACAACGCTACAGCCGCCGGAGGAGAGAGGGGCACAAATCTGTACAACGCTACAGCCGCCGGAGGAGAGAGGGACACAAATCTGTACAACGCTACAGCCGCCGGAGGAGAGAGGGACACAAATCTGTACAACGCTACAGCCGCCGGAGGAGAGAGGGACACAAATCTGTACAACGCTACAGACGCCGGAGGAGAGAGGGACAAAATCTGTAAACGACTACCGCACGGAGGCAGGAGGGACACAAATCTGTTTCAACGCTACAGCCACGGAAGGAGAAGAACAAATCGTAAACGCTACAGCCGCCCGGGGCCAGAGGGACACAAATTGTACAACGCCCACAGCCACCGTAGGAGAGAGGGACAAAAATCTGTACAACGCTACAGCTGCCGGAGGAGAGAGGGACACAAATCTGTACAACGCTACAGCCGCCGCCGCCGAGAGGGACACAAATCTGTACAACGCTACTGCCGCCGGAGGAGAGAGGGACACACATCTGAACAACGCAACAGCCACAGGCTGAGAGGGACACAAATCTGTACAACGCTACAGTCACCGGAGGAGAGAGGGACACAAATCTGTACAACGCTACAGCCACCGGGGCGAGAGGGGCACAAATCTGTACAACGCTACAGCCACCGGGGCGAGAGGGGCACAAATCTTTACAACTCTACAGCCCGGAGGCGAGAGGGTCACAAATCTGTACAAAAAGCTACAGCCCGGGGGAAGGGGAACAAATCTGTACAACGTTTTTTCACCCCGGGGATAGGGCAAAATCTGTCAACGCTACAGCCACGGGGGAGAGGGGATACAAATCTGTCAACGTACAGCACCCAGGAAGAGAGGGGAAAAAAACGTAAACCCCTACAGCCCCGGGGGAGAGGGACACAAAACTGTACAACGCTACAGCCCGGGGAGGGAAGGACACAAATCTGTACAAGAAAAAGGCCGGGGGAAAGGGCCCAAAATCTGTACAAGTAAGCCCCGGAGGGAAGGGACAAAATCGTACAAAGCTACAGCACCCGGGGGAGAGAGGGACAAAATCTGTACAAGCTACGCCCGGGCGAGAGGGAACAAATTGTACAAGCTCCCCCCGGAGGGAGGGGACACAAATCTGTACAACCTACGCCCCGGGGGAGGGGACACAAATCTGTACAATAACCACCGGAGGGAGGGAACAAATTTAAAAAAAACGCAACCCGGGGGAGAGGCACAAATCTGTACAAGCTAAGACCGGGGGGGAGGGAACAAAACTGTACAACGCTCAGCCCCGGGGCGAGAGGACACAAATTTCAACGCTACAGCCCCCGGAGGGAGAGGGCACAAAACTTACAACCTACACACCCGGGGGGAAGGGACACAAATCTGTACAAGCTACGCCCCGGGGGCGAGAGGGACACAAACTGTAAACGCTACAGCCCACGGGGAGAGAGGGGGCAAAATTTTGTACAAGCACAGCCCCCCGGGAGGGGAGAGGGCAAAATTTACAAGTACAGGCCCCCGGGGGAGAGGACCAAAATTTTACAAAATACAGCCCCCGGGGAGAAGGGACACAAACTGTAAACCTACAGCCACGGGGGAGAGGGACACAAATCTGTAAAACGCTACACCCCCGGGGAGAGGGGACACAAATTTAAAACTACGCCCCGGGGGAGAGAGGGACACAAAATCTGACAACCTTAAAACCCCGGGGAGAGGGGACCCCAAATCTGTACAACGCTACACCCCGGGGCCCCAGAGGGAACAAATCTGTACAAGTAAGCCACCGGGGGGAGAGGGCACAATTGTACAACCTACAGCCGCGGGGGAGAGGGAAAAAATCTGTACAACGCTACGCCCCGGGGGGGAGAGAGGGACAAAATCTGTACAACCTACGCCCGGGGGGGAAAGGGACACAAAATTTTCAACCTCAGCCACCGGGGGGGGAGGGACACAAATCTGTCAAGCTACAGCCGCCGGGGCGAGAGGGACACAAAAACTGTACAACGTACCCCGGGGGGAGGGAAAAAAATTGAAAAAGCTACAGCCCCCGGGGGGGGGACACAAAACGTACAACGCTACACCCGGGGAGAGAGGGAACAAACTTACCGCTACAGCCACCGGGGGCCCAGAGGGGAAAAAATCGAAAAACGCTAAGCCCCGGGGGAGAGAGGACAAAAATCTGTCAAAGCTAAGCCGGGGGGGGAGGGCCACAAAAACTGTACAACGCTCAGCACCGGGGAAGGGGCCCAAAATTTTACAACCTACAGTCCGGGAGAGAGGGACACAAATTGTAAAACGCTAAGCCCGGGGGGGAGGGCACAATTTTGTACAACGCTACAGCCCGGGGCCCCAAGGGACACAAAACTGTACAAGCTACAGCCCGGGGGAGAGGGACCAAATTTTACAACCCACAGCCCCCCGGGGAGAGAGGGACAAAATTGTACAAGCTAACCCGGGGAAGAGAGGGCACAAATCTGTACAACCTACAGCCACGGAGGGAGAGGGACACAAACGTACAACGCTACAGCCCCGGGGGAGAGGACCAAATCTGTACAACGACAGCCCCCGGGGCGAGAGGGAACAAACTGTACAACCACAGCCGCCGGGGGGGAAGGGGGCCAAACTTACAACCAAAGCCCCGGGGAGAGGACACAAATCTGTACAAGCTACAGCCCCGGGGCCGAGAGGACACAAATCTTTCAACGCTACGCCCCGGGGGAGAGGACACAAATCTGTACAACGCTAAAAAAACCCCGGGGGGAGGGGCACAAACTGTACAAAGCTACAGCCCCCGGGGCGAGGGGGGACAAAATTTGTAACCATGGGGCCAGGGGGACACAAACTGTAAAGAAGAAGGGGGAGGGGACACAAATCGACAACCTACAGCCCCCGGGGCGAAGGGACACAAAAAGACAACCTACAGCCCCGGGGGAGAGGGGGCACAAATCAGTACAACGCTACAGTCACACGTGTAGAGGAAGGTAACACAAATACAGTACAGACGCTACAGTCCGCCGTGGCCGAAAGTACACAAAAACTGTACAACTCTACAGGCCGCCGGAGGAGATAGGACACAATCTGTACAACACCGCTTACCAGCCGCCGGAGGAGAGAGGGACACAATTCTGTACAATCGCTACAGTCACGGAGAGAGATGGACACAAATCTTGTCACGTCTACAGCCACTTAGGCGGATGGTCACAAATCTGTACAACGCTACAGCCACCGGGGCGAGAGGGGCACAAATCTGTACAATGCTACAGCCACCGGGGCGAGAGGGACACAAATCTGTACAACGCTACAGCCACCGGAGGAGAGAGGGACACAAAATCTGTACAACTCAACAGCCTGCTGAGCAGAGGGGACACAAATCTGTACAACGCTACAGCCACCGGGGCTGAGAGGGACACAAATCTGTACAACGCTACAGTCACCGGGGCCGAGAGGGACACAATACTGTTCAACGCTACAGCCGCTGGAGGAGAGAGGGACACACATCTGTACAAAGCTACAGCCGCCGGAGGAGAGACGGACACAAATCTGTACAACGCTACAGTCACCGAGGTAGAGAGGCGGAACACAAATCTGTACAATGCCTAGCAGTCCCACCGAGGTATAGAGGGACAACAAATCTGTACAACGCTACAGCCGCCGGTGCCGAGAGGGACACAAATCTGTACAACGCTACAGCCTCCTGGAGGAGATAGGTTACACAAATCTGAGACCAACGCTATCAGCCGCCGGGGCAGAGAGTGACACCAAATCTGTACACTCTACAGCCGCGGAGGAGAGAGAGGAGACACCAAAGCTGTAAAACATACGCTACAGCCACCGGGCCGAGAGGGGACACAAATCTGTACAACACTACAGTCACCGTAGAGAGAGGGACACAAATCTGAACAAACGCTACCAGTCACCGGGCCGCGAGGGGACACAAATTTGTACAACGACTACATTCCACCGGGGCCGAGAGGGACTCAAATCTGTACAACGCTACAGTCACCGGGGCCGAGAGGGACAAATTTGTACAACGCTACAGCCGCCGAGAGAGAGGGTACACAAATCTGTACAACAGCTACAGCCCGCCGGGCCGAAGAGAGTGGACACAAATTTGTACAAACTTCTACAGCCGCCCGAGGAGAGAGGGACACAAATCTGTACAACGCTACAGCCGCCGGGGCCGAGAGGGACACAAATCTGTACAACGCTACAGCCCCCGGGGCCGAGAAGGACACAAATCTGTATACAACTCTAACAGCCGCCGGGGCGATAGGGACACAAATCTGTACAAACCTACAAGCCGCCGGGGCGAGAGGGACTACAAAGTCTGTACAACAACGCTACGGCCCCGCCGGTGCCTAAAGGGACCACATATCTGTACAACGCTACAGCCCGCCGGGGCCCGAGAGGGACACAAATCTGTACACACGCTACCAGTCACCGGAGGCGAGAGAGACACAAATCTGTACAACCTACATTCACCGGAGGAGAGAGTGGACACAAAACCAGTACAACGCTACATCCACGCGGAGGCGAGAGGGAACACAAATCTGTACAACGCTACAGCCACTGGGGCCGAGAGGGACACAAATCTGTACAACGCTACAGCCACCGGAGGAGAGAGGGACACAAAACTGTAACAAACGCTAACAGCCGCCGGGCCGAGAGGGACACAAATCTGGTACAACGCTACAGAAGCCGCCGGGCCGGAGAGGACACAAATCTGTACAACGCCTACAGTCACTGCCGAGATGAAGAGAAGGACCAAATCTGTAACACGCAAACAGCCGCACGGAGAGAGAGGGACACAAATCTGTACAACGCTACAGCCGCCGGTGCCGAGAGGGACACAAATTTGAGTACAGACAGCTACAAGCCCCTGAGGAGAGAGGGACACAAATTCTGTACAAACGCTACAGCCGCCGGAGAGAGAGGGACACAAATCTGTACAAAACGCTAACAGTCACCGGAGAGAGAGGGACACAAATCTGTACAACGCAACAGCCGCTGGAGGAGAGAGGGACACAAATCTGTACAACGCTACAAGCCGCGGAGGGAGAGAGTGACACAATCTGTACAAAACGCTAGAAACAGTCACCGGAGGGCGAAGAGGGACACAAATCTGTACAAAACGCTACAGACCACCGGGGCCGAGAGGTACCACAAATCTGTACAAACGCTGACAGCCGCTGGAGACAAGGGACACAAATTTACACACGCTACAGCCTCACTGGAGGCGAGAAGGGACACAAATCTTACACGCTACATCCCGCCGGGGGCCGAAAGGATACAAATCTGTACAACGCTACAGCTGCCGCCGGAGCCTGATTGGGAACACAAATCAGTACAACGCTACAAGCCAACCGGAGGAGAGAGGACACAAATCCTGTACAACGCTAACAGCCGACCGAGGGAGCATAATGGGTACACCAAATCTGTACAACGCTACAGCCACCGGATGAGAGAGGGACACAAATCTGGACATCGCTACGGCCGCCGGAGGAGAGAGGTACATAAATCTGTACAACGCTACAGCCGCCGGGGCCGAGAGGGACACAAATCTGTACAACGCTACAGCCACCGGAGGAGAGAGGGACACAAATCTGTACAACGCTACAGCTGCCGGGGGCGAGAGGGACACAAATCTGTACAACGCTACAGCCGCCGGGGCCGATAGGGACACAAATCTGTACAACGCTACAGCCACCGGAGGCGAGAGGGACACAAATCTGTACAACGCAACAGCCGCCGGGGGCGAGAGGACACAAATCTGTACAACGCTAACAGCCACCGGAGAGAGAGATGGGGAACCACAAATCTGTACAAACGCAAGCCGCCGGAGGAGAGAGGGACACAATCTGTACAACGCTACAGCCGCCGGGGCCGAGAGGGACACAAATCTGTACAATGCTACAGTCCCTACCGAGGAGAGAGGGACACAAAATCTGAACAACTCTACAGCCGCCGGGGCCGAAGGGGACACAAATCTGGTACCTACTGCTACAGCCATTACCCGGAGGATAGAGGGACACAAATCTGTACACACGCAACAGTCCTCCGGAGGTAGAGAGGGACACACAATCGTACAAACGCTACAGGCCGCCGGGCCATAAAACACAAATCTGTAACAACGCTAACAGCCGGCCGGAGGATGAGAGGGGACACAAATCTGTACAACGCTACAAGCTGCCGTTAGCGAGAGGGACAACAAAATCTGTACAACGCTACAGCTGCCTGGGGCGAGAGGGACACAAATCTGTACAACGCTACAGCAGCCGGAGGAGATAGGAACAGCAAATTCTGTAACAACGCTACGACGCCACCGGAGACGAGAGGGACACAAAGCTGTACATACGCTACAGCCACCGAGGCCTAGGTTAGGGACACAAATCTGGACACAACGCTACAGCCACCGAGGAGAGAGGTGACACAAATCTGTACAATGAGCTACAGCCGCCGGAGGGCGATCGAGGACACAAATCTGTACAAAACGCTACAGCCACCCGAGGAGAGAGAGGGGCAACAAATCGTACAAATGCTAACAGCTGCCGGAGGAGAGAGGGACACAAATCTGTACACGCTACAAGCTCAACTGGCCAGAGAGGCACAAATCTGTACAACGCTACAGCCGCCGTCGCAGAGAGGGACACAAAACAGTACAACGCACAGCCACCGTAGGAGAGATGACACAAATCTGAACAACGCACAGCCACCGGGGTCCGAGAGAACACAAATCTGTACAACGCTATACCAGAGCCACCTGTGAGGATAGATGGACACAAAACTTACAACGCTACTGCCGGCCGGGGCCGGAGAGGGACCCAAATCTGTACAACGCTACAATAGCCCCGTTGGTCCGAGATGGACACAAATCTGTACAACTTCTACACGCCGCCGGGGCCGATAGGGACCCAAATCCTGTACAAACGCTACACGCCTCGAGGAGAGAAGGGACACAAATCTGTACAACGTTATCATGTCACCGTAGAGAGAGTGGACACAAAACCAGTACAACGCTACAGCGCCGAGGAGAGAGGACACAAATCTAGAACCAATGCAAACAGCCGCCGAGGAGAGAGGGACACAAATCTGTAAAACGCTACAGACGCCTGAGGAGAGAGGGACACAATTCTGTACAACGCTACAGACACCGAGTGGAGAAGGTACAACAAAACTGTAGCAACGCTACAGCCACCGGTGGCCGAGAGAATACACAAATCTGTACAATCGCACAGCCACCGTGTAGAGATAGTGACACAAATCTGTACAACGCAACAAGGCCCCAGGGGCCGAGAGGGACACAAATCTGTACAACGCAACAGCCGCCGGGGCCGAGAGGGACACTAAATCTGTACAACGCTACAGCCGCCGTGGCCGAGATGGACACAAATCAGAGTACAACTGCAACAGCACTGTGGCCGATAGGGGCACAAATCTTCAACGCTACAGCCGCCGTTGGCCGAGAGGACACAAATCTGTACATCGCTACATGCCACCTGAGTGAGATAGGTGACACCATAATCTGTAAACGCTACAGCCAACGTTGCCGAGAGAAACACAAATCTGTACAACGCTACAGCCACCGGAGGAGAGAGGGACACAAATCTGTACAACGCTACAGCCGCCGGGGTCCTGAGAGGGAACACAAAACTGAACAACGCTACAGAGCTCGCCGGGGCCGAGATGGACACAAATCTGTATCAACGCTACAGCCGCCGGTGGCCGAGGAGGGACACAAATCTGTAACAACGCTAACAGGCCGCCGAGGTGAGAGGGACACAAATTCTGTACAACGTTTACAGTCACCGGAGGAGAGAGGGACACAAATCTGTACACCGCTACAGCCGCCGGAGGAGAGAGGGACACAAATCTGTACAATGCTACAGCCGCCGGAGGAGAGAGGGACACAAATCTGTAATGTTACAACGCTACAACATCCACCGGGAGGAGAGAGGGACACAATTCTGGTAACAACGCTACAGTCACCGGAGGAGAGAGGGATACAAATCTGTACAACGCTACAGTCACCGGAGGAGCGAAGGTACACAAATTCTGTACAACGCTACGGCCCTGGCCGAGAAGAGAGGGACCAAATCTGTACAACGCTACAGCCGCCGGGGCCGAGAGAGACACAAATCTGTACAAAACGCTACAGTCCACGGGCCGAGAGGGAAACAAATCTTAACAACGCTACGGCCACCGGAGTCGACAGGGACTCAAATCTGTACTAAACGATACAGCCGCCAGTGGCCGAAATGGACACAAGAACTTACAACGCTATAGTGCACCACCGGGGCGATAGGGATACAAATCTGTACAACGCTACAGCCCCCGGGGCCGAGATCGAAACAAAACTCTACAAAGCTACAGTCACCGGAGGAGAGAGGGGCAAAAAACTGTACAACGCTACATCCACCGAGGAGAGAAGGACACAAATCTGAACAACGCTACAGCCACCGGAGGAGAGAGGGACACAAATCTGTACAACGCTACTCGCCTCCGAGGGCCGAAGGACACAAATCTGTAACAACGCTACAGCCACCGGAGGATAAGGGACACAAATCTGTACAACGCTACTGCGCCGGGCGAGAGGGACACAAATCTGTAGCAACGCTACATGAGCCAGACCGTGGCCGAGAGTGGACACAAATCTGTACAACCTCAACAAGCCCACCGGGGCCGAGAGGGACACAAATCTGTACAACGCTACAGCCACCGGGGCCGAGAGGGACACAAATCTGTACGTACTCTAACAGCGACCAGGGGCCGAGAGGACACACATCATGTACAACGCATACAGCGACCGGGCCTTGATAGGTACACAAATCTTGACAACGCTAAAGCCGCCGTAGGAGAGAGTGACACAAATCTGTACATACGCTACAAGCCGCCGGGCCGAGAGGGACACAAATCTACAGGGTACAACGCAACAGCCACCGGAGAGAGAGGGACACAAATCAGTATCAACGCTAACAGCCCGCCGAGAGAGAGGGGCCACAAATCTGTACAAACCTTACAGCCGTCGCGAGTAGATAGGGTACACAAATCGTTACAACCTACAAGCCGCCGAAGGAGAGAAGTGGACACAAATCAGTACAACGCTAACAGTCCCGGTAGCCGAGAGGGACACAAAGTCTTACAACCAACGCTACAGGCCACCGGAGGAGAGAGGGACCACCAAATCAGTACAACGGCTACCGCCGCCGGAGGAGAGAGGGACACAAATCTGAACAACGCTACCTGCCGCCGGAGTAGAGAGGACACAAATCTGTACAACTCTACAGCCGCCGGAGGAGAGAGGGACACAATTCTGTACAACGCTTCAGCCACCGGGGCCGAGAGGGACACAAATCTGTACAACGCTACAGGGCGCACGGGCGAGAGTGGACACAAATCTGACAACGCTACAGCCGCCGGGGGCGTGAGAGTGACAACAAATCTTGTACAACGCTACAGCCCGGCCCTTAGGAGAGAGGGACACAAATTCTGTACAACGCTACCGTCACCGGAGTGAGAGAAGGGACACAAATCTGTACAACGCTACAGCCGCTGGAGACGAGAGGGACACAAATCTGTACAAACGCTACAGTCCACCGGAGGAACATAGAGACCACAAATCTGTACAACGCATAACCAGTCTCCGGAGCAGAGAGGGTGACAACAAATCTGTACAACGCTACAAAAGCCACTGAGCGAGAGGATCACAAATCTTGACAACCTACAGCCGCCGGAGGAGAGAGGGACATAAATCTGTACAACTCTTCACAGTCACCTGGAGCTAGAGGACACAAATCTGTACAATCGCTACAGCGCCGAGGAGAGAGGGACACAAATCTGTACAATGTTACAGTCACCGGAAGGAGAGAGGGACACAAATCTGATACAACGCTACGAGCCGCCTGAGCGAAGAGGGACACAAAGCTGTCAACAACGCTACATTCCGGCCTGAAGGAGAGGAGGGACACAAATCTTGTACAACACTACAGTCACCGAGGAGTGAGGGACACAAATCTGAACAACGCTACAGTCACCCCGGAGGAGAGAGTGACCAAAATTCAGTACTCCAAACGCTACAGCCCCGGAGAGAGAGGACACAAATCCTGTAACAACGCTATACAGAGCCGCCGTGGAGAGAGGGAACACAAATATGTACAACGCTACGTGCTCGCCGTGAGCCAGAGAGGTACACATGCAAATCTGTACCACCAACAGCCACCGGAGGAGAGAGGGACACAAATCTGTACAACGCTACAGCCGCCGGAGGAGAGAGGGGCACAAATCTGTGACAACGTCTACAGCCCGCCGAGGAGAGAGGTACACAAAATCTGTACAACGCAACAGCCGAAGCCTGAGAGAGAGGGGTCACTAATCTGTACAAACGCTACAGCCTGCCGGAGAGAGATGGGCACAAATCTGTACACACGCTGACAAGCCGCTGTGGGAAGGAGAGAGGGACACAAATCTGAACATACGCTACAAGAAGCCAGCTGTAGGAGAGAGACACAAATTCTGTACAACGCTACAGCCACCGGAGGAGAGAGGGACACAAATCTGTGTACAACAGTCTACAGCTTCGCCAGGAGAGAGATGGACACAAATCTGTACAACGCTACGGCCGCCGGAGGAGAGAGGGACATCAAAATTCCTGTACAACGCTAACTGCCACCGGAGGAGAGAGTGTGGAACACAAAACTGTACACCGCTACAGTCAACCGTGAGGAGAGAGGGACATAAAATCTGTACAACGCTATCGGCCACGCGGGTGCCGAAAGAGAAAAAAAAAAGAACACAAATCTGATCTGTACAACGCTACATCCGCCGGGTGCCGAGAGGTGACAACAAATCTGTAACAACGCTGACAGCACCGGGGCCCGAGGAAGAACACAAATCTGTACAACGCTACAGCCGCCGGGGGCCGTAGAGGACACTACCCAAATCTGTACAACGCTACAGCCACCAGGGTGCCCGAGAGGGACCCACAAATCTTGTACAACGCTACGGCCCACCCGAGAGAGAGATGACACAAATCAGTACAACGCTAAGGGGGGAGTCACCGGGTCCGAGAGGGACACAAATCTGGGAGGGAGGTGGGGAGGGGGGGACAACGCTACAGTCACCGAGGAGAGAAGGGACACAAAACAGTACAAACTCTACAGCCACCCGAGCTCGATAGGGAACACAATCTGTACAACGACTAACAATGCCACCGGGGCCGAGAGGGACACACATCTGTACAACGCTACAGCCAGCCGGGGCCGAGACGGAAAATACAAATCAGTACAACGCTGACAGTCACCAGAGTAGAGAGGGACAAAATCTGTACAGACTGCTACAGCCGCCGGAGGAGAGAGTGTACAACACAATCGTTAACAACCTCTACAGTCAACCGGGAGCAAGAGGACACAAATCTTTACCAGACGCTTACAGCCGCCGGAAGCGAGAGGGACACAAATCTGTACAACGCTAGAAAAAAAGGAGGGGTTAATCGAATACGCCACCGGAGGAGAGATGGGACACAAATCTGAACAGACTCTACAGCCGCCGGCCGAGAGGGACACAAGATCTGTACAACCTCTACAGCGCCGAGGCGCGAGGGGACACAAAAATCTTTACAAACCTACAGTCCACCGGAGGAGAGAGGGACACAAATCAGTACAATGCTACAGCTTGCCGGGGAAGAGAGGACACAAATCTGTAACAACGCTACAAGCCACCGGAGGAGAGAGGGGACACCAAATCTGTACAACGCTAACACGCACCGTGAGGAAGAGAGGGACACAAATCTTTACAACAACGCTACAGTCAACCGGAGACGAGATGACACAAATCTGTACAAAACGGCTACAGCCACCGGGGCGCGAGCGGGAACACAAATCTGACAACACTACAGCCCCCGGCAGGAGAGAGAGAACTCAAATCTGACAACGCTACAGTCACCGAGCGAGAGGGGACACAAATCTGTACAACGCTACGGCCCGCCGTTGGTGAGAAGGGACACAAATCTGAAACGCTACAGCCGCCGAGTGAGAGAGGGAACGACAAATCTGTACAACGCAACAGCCACCTAGGGGCCGAGAGAGACACCAAATCTGTACACGCTACAGCCGCCGGAGGTGAGAGGGACACCAAATCTGTACAAACGTTACCGTCACCGAGTGAAAGTGGACCCGAAATCTGTAACAACGCTACTGCCCCGGCCGGAGGCGAGAGGGACCACAAATCTGTACAACGCTACAGCCGCCCGGAGGAGAGAGGGACACAAATCTGTACAAACGCTACAGCCGCCGATGAGAGAGGGTACACAAAATCTGTACAAACCTACACGCCGCCGGAGAGAGAGGGACACAAATCTGTACAACGCTACAGCCACTGGGGCCGAGAGGTTAGGACACAAATTCTGTACAACACTACAGCCAACGTAGGAGAGAGGGACAACAAATCTGTAAACGCTACAGCCGCCGTAGAGATAGGGGCACAAATTGTACAACGCTACGGCCCCGCCGGAGGAGAGATGGGACACAAATCTGTAACAACGCTACAGTGCCGCCGGGGCCGAGAGGGACACAAATCTGTAACACGCTACAGCCGCCGGGGGCCCGGAGAAACACAAAACTGTACAACGCTAACAACGCCACCGGGGGCCGAGAGGGACACAAAGTCTGTACAACGCTACAGCTGCCGAGAAGAGGACACAAATCTTACAACGCTACAAGACGCCGGGGCCGATAGGGACACAAAACTGTACAACGCTAACAGCCCGCTGGAGGCGAGAGGGAAACACAAATCTGTACAACGCTACAGCCTCCGGGCCGAGAGGGACTCAAATCTGTACAACGCTACAGTCACCGGAGGAGAGAGGGACACAAATCTGTACAACTCTACAGCAGCCGTGGGCGGATAGGGACACAAAACTGTACAACGCGTACGCCGCCGGAGGAGAGAGGGACACAAATCTGTACAACGCTACAGACACCGGGGCCGAGAGGGACACAGAATCTGTAACAAACGCTAAGCCGCCGAGAGATAAGGTGACAGCAAAATCTGTACAACGTCTACAGACACCGAGGAGGATATGACACAAATCTGTACAACCTACAGTCACCGGGCTGAAGTGGACACAAAATCTGTACAACGCTACAGCCGACGGCGCCGAGAGGGAAACAAATCAGTACAACGCTACAAGCTGCCAGGGGCGATAGGGACAACAAATCTGTACAAACGCTACGGCCCATATCTACTACAGACCGAGGAGAGAGGGCACAAATCTGACAACGCTAACAGTCCAACCGTGGATGAGAGAGGGGACACAAACCTGGTACAACTCTACAGCACCAGGGCCGTGAGAGGTGGACACAAATCTGTACAACGCTACAGCCACCGGAGGAGAGAGGGATACAAATCTGTACAACGCTAGAGTCACCGGGGGCCGAGAGGGACACAAAACTGTACAACGCTACAGCCGCCGGGGGAGAGAGGGACACAAATCTGTAAAAACGCTACAGGGCCACCGGAGGGAGAGGACACAAAACTTACAAACCTACAGCACCGGTGCAGAAATGGACACAAATCTGTACAAACGCTACAGCCGCCGGGCGAGAGGGGACACAAATCTGTACAACGCAACAGGGCCCCGGGGCGAGAGGACACAAATCTGTACAACCTACAGGCCCGGAGGGACTGAGGGACACAAATCTGTACAACCTTTTACAGCCGGGCCGAGGGAGAGGGACACAAACCCGACAACCCCTAACAGCCCCGGAGGGGAAGGGACAACAAATCTGTAACAAAACCTACGCCCCGGAGGGAGAGGGACACAAATCTGTACAACGCTACAGCCCCCCCGAGGCGAGAAGGGACACAAAACTGTACAAACGCTACAGCCCTGGGGCGAAGGGACACAAATCTGTAAAAACGCTACAAACCGCCGGAGGAGAGGGACACAAATCTGTACAACGCTACAGCCACCGGGGCCGAGAGGGACACAAATCTGTACAACGCTACAGTCACCGGAGGAGAGAGGGACACAAATCTGTACAACGCTACAGCCGCCGGGGCCGAGAGGGACACAAATCTGTACAACGCTACAGCCGCCGGAGGAGAGAGGGACACAAATCTGTACAACGCTACAGCCACCGGGGGAAAAGGACAAAAAATCGTACAACCTACCAGCCCCGGGGGAGAGGGACACAAATCTGTACAACCTACAGGCCACCGTGGCGAGAGGGGACACAAATCTGTACAACGCTAAAAGCCGCCGGGGGGAAGAGGGACACCAAAATCTGTACAACGCTACAGCCCCGGAGGAGAGAGGACACAAATCTGTACAACGCAAAAGCCACCGGGGGAGAGGGCACAAATCTGTACAACCGCTACAGTCCCGGGCCAGATGACACAAATCTGTAAAAACGCTACAGACCCGTGGGCCAAGGGACACAAATCATGTACAACGCTACAGGCCGCCGGGGGAGAGGGACACAAATCGTACAAAAGCAACAGCCCGCCGGGGGAGAGGGACACAAATCTGTACAACGCTACGGCCGCCGGGGCCGAGAGGGACACAAAACTTCACAACGCTACAGCCTCCGGGGCCGAGAGGGACACAAATCTGTACAACGCTACAGTCACCGGAGGCGAGAGGGACACAAATCTGTACAACGCAACAGCCGGGCCGGGGGAGAGGGACACAAATCT
>JAODAL010071486.1:0-15510 GCA_025379985.1 Phyllomedusa bahiana
CTGGAGTGTTGACGATCAGCTTTCTTCACCCCCTAGTGAGGAAGGTACACACCAGCAGCAACACCTGGAGCAGACCCTGAACCCTGGATTCTTCTGACTACCTGCCTCAGCTAATATTCTGATGCTTCCACCCGCCTGATGCCCCACATCTGCTGCCAGCTGCTCCTTCTACCACCCATCTTTACCAGGGACTGGTATTGCCACCCACCTCCCCATTCTTCACTGGGCCATTATGTAACCTTCGGATGCTGCTGCCACCTCACCACTCAGGTCTTCTCATGCTGCTGCTGCAGTCACCTCCAGGCTATGTCACCATGTCACTCTCTGGCTTGATGCTGCTTTTGCCGCCACCTCCTCATTATGTCCCCTAGCTGCTGCCATCTCAAAATTATGTCATTGTGCCACTTTCTGGCCTGATGCTGCTGCTGCTGTTGCTGCCGCCACCTCCACACTGTGTCATTGTGCCACTCTGTGGCCTACTCATGCTGCTGACACCTCCACAATCTGTCATTGTGCCACTCTGTGGCCTTCTCATGCTGCTGTCAATTGACTACTCTCTCACTCGAACACCCTGTGGTTTCCTAATGCTGTTTCCATCATCCACCACACTATGACGTTGCCACGATGTTTGGTTTTCCCCTTCCTTTAATCTGTCAGAAATAATGAAAAGGACAAACACAACTGTGTTGTGTCTTCGGAGAAGCCTCAAGGCCAGTATGACATGGTCCTTGGATTGTCTGTTGTGTAGGTAGCCAAAAGCAGGAGTGGATACAAAACACAGAAGACATGCAAATATTCCATTAACTTATTATTTTTTGGATCAACTCCTGTTTCTTTTTGGCTTTAGCAATGATGGATCATTGACCGATTGACAGCGGACACAGAAGGATCAGAGGAAGGGCAAAATGATCAGAGACGCCAATGCAAAATTACTGACGACACCCTCTCCACTCTTTTGGGGGGACTCTACATGTATCAGCATTTAATAGACTCACCACAGTAAGTGAAAAAAGTAACTGTTTGCCACAGATAGCAATATCCAACAAACTGAACTGGCTGGATTTGAGATGTGTATAGGGCAGAAATACACAAACACTGGCTTTGACACAGAATTCCCCACAAAGAGTGGATAAATTAACTTTTGGCCACAGATCAAAATATCCTACAGAATGAACATGATGGATTTCATGTGTGTATGGGGCAGAAATACACACTCTGGATTTGACTCAGAATACCCCACAAACAGAGGATAAATTAACTCTTGGGCACATAATAAAATACCCTACACAATGAACATGATGGATTTCAAGCGTGTATAGGACATACATATGTTGCAGATTGCAGCTATTTGGAGAACAAGGCAAAACAGACCCTTGTGGAAGTAAATCCATTTGTTGATGTTTACTGGAGATACACAGCCACCATTACATGCTTTAAATTGAGTCTTGCCAACATGGAGGGTACAAGAGAGATGCGTAACAGTTACAGTAACAAGAACTAGCATAGCAATGCATAAGCAAAGAAACACTTAATCCCTAACTCAGCGCCACCTACTTGTCTGTATGACTTAAGTTCTTTTAAACATAAGCGTAAGCTGTTGTATATTCTTCAACACCCCTTCTCAACAGCTAAGGCTTAGTCATCAGGCTGAGCTTCTTCATGAAGCCTAGAATGCCTTTCTGTACTCAGGGGGCTTCGTGAACATATCTGCGAGCATTTCCTCAGTTGGGCAGTACTGAAATTTTCAGAACTTCTTGTTCTTGAAGATCCCGCAAAATGAAACTTAACATCGTTTATGCTTGGTTCTTGGGTTGACTTTTTCCATCTGTGCGAGAGTGCAAGACATCCTTGGTTGTCTTCAAAGCCTTCTTTGGGTTTTCCAATGTTGTTGACCCAAGTTCGACCAATAGTTGCCGTAGCCAGATGCCCTCTTACTTGCTTTGCGTCTGCTGCAACTTTACTCTGCCTCTGTTGATGAGAGGTGTTACACACAGCTGTTTTCTGCTAGCCCGCTTACAGCGCCACCTGAAACAAGAAACAGATACCCACTGGTGGATTTTCTGTCGCCCGGGTCCCCGGCCCAATCAGCGTCAACGTACCCTATTAGGTCACACTTGTTACTTGTTGGTAACTTCAGTTTAGAGTGCAGAGTTCCTTTAAAATAGCGTATGACTCTCTTTACACTATTCCAACCCTGCTGTTTTGGGCATCGGGGTTTTTCTGCATAAAATTCTGACGGCTGCTGCAATATCTGGTCTTGTAGCAGTGGCAATATACAGCAATTTTCCTATGGCCCTTCTTTTATTGGTTATCGCTTGGTAGCAATTTGTCTTGATTGTTAATTTCTTTCAAATAGTTGGTTTCCATCGGAGATTTTTGCTGTTTTTGCATCTTCCAATCCAAACGTCTCGATTATTTCCTGTTTTTTTGTGCTGCTGATTTAGAAGAAAACTTCCATTTTTCCTCCCTCTCGATCTGAATGCCGAGGGAAAGTTACTTATGTTTCCAAGATCTTTGGTCTCAAAATTTCTGATTTCAAGGTTTGTAGTTTCCTTGTTCACCCCCCTTCTCGCTCAAAAAGACTAAAAGATCATCGACATAAATAAGCACAAAAAGCCATCTGTCTGTCAGTCTCTTCATGTAAGGCAGGGGTCTGCCTTACTCCGCTGAAAGTCCTCATTGGTAAGGACCTCATTTAATTTCATATTCCATGCTCTGGCGGCCTGCTTTAGACCATATATATTTTTCTGAAGTTTGCATACTGGGTTTCTGGTCTTTGCTCGTCTTTGAACCCTGGTGGTTGTTCCATGTAAATGTCTTCAGTTAACTCCCCATTAAGAAAGCATGTCTTTACATCGAAATGTTTCACCTGCATTTCATTGATAGCTGCTACCGAGAGTAAAGTTCTGATTTTTAGGTGTTTAACCAATGGAGCAAATGTCTCGTCATAGTCTTTTCCATATTTTTGTGAGTATCCTTTGGTAACAAGTCTTGCTTTATATCGCTCAATGGTGCCTTCAGCATTGTATTTAACTTTAAAGGTCCATTTACAGCCAATAGCTTTTTTTCCGGGTTGGCAGTTCGTTTAGCACCCACGTTTTAGTGTCACGCAAAGATTTTATTTCTTCCTTTTGCTGCTTTTATCCATTTATTGGTTTCCTGTCCGGGAGTTGAGACATTTTTTCCCCAGGATGCGGGTTCAGGGACGCTAACTGCACTCACCTTGTATGAGAGACGCGCTGGTGCTTTACCCTTGTTTTCTCGAGCTGAACGCCTTGGTTCTGTATTTGGGGGTGGGTTGTGTCATCTCACTCATGGTATCTGAGTTCGTATTGACTTCAATTTCTTGTTCGGGAGGATGCAGTGGTCGTTTGATCACTGCAATTTTTCCCTTCTGTTTTTTGATTCCAGTGTAGCATATACATCCTTTTAATTCTTCAATAAAGTGACACTGTTCCCTAATAGAAAACTCTTTCTGTTTTAGTGCCCAGGATTCTGTATCCCTTGCAGTTATCCCCGTATCCAACTAGAACCCCCTCCACTCCCTCTTTTTTTGGAGTTTGGTGCGTTTCTCTTCTGGGATATATACATGAATACTTTACAACCAAACACTCTTATGTGTTTTACCTTTGGCTTCTCACCATGCATAGTTCGTAATGGGGTTTTCTCCACTGTTTTAGAAAAAAAGCTGTTTGCAAGTAAGTAGCTGTCATCGCGGCTTCACCCCAATTTTTCTCATGTAGTCCAGAATCCGTTAGCATACATCTGATCATTCGGTCAGGGTTCTGTTCTTCCTTCAGCTACCCCATTTTGCTCTGGTGTGTAGGGTATTGTCTTTTGATGCTCTACCCCCTGTTGATTCAGATGGGTCTCAATTTTGTCTCCAGTAAATTCACCTCCATTTCACTTCGCAGTTAATCAGAGGTTTCGTTTGAAACTTGTTGCCTGTCTTTGTTATGTAGTCCTTTTAGCTTATCCAAAACTTCACCTTTGTTTTTCATTAGGTAAATAACTGTGTACCTTGAATAGTCATCTATGAAGGTCACTAAAATACCTGTTTCCTGCTGGAGTGTTAATCTCATGGGACCCACACATCACTGTGTATAATCTCAATGGTCTTGAGGCTCTGTTCTCACTTGCTTTGGGAAGTGTTGCCCTTGTGGGTTTGGATTTAATGCAACATTCACACCTAAAAGGTGTTTGAGCAACTGGGCAACACAAGATCCTTTGTCAGGTTCCTTTTCTGTAGTTCCTGTATGCTGTCAGGATGTCTGTGGCCTAATCTTCTGTGCCCCATGTGTATACAGTCATTGTGTCCATGTGTGCAAATTTTTTTACCTGTTCCTTCACCGTACTGAGGTTATACAAGTGCTCATTTATCTTGGCATTAGCTATTACCTTCTTTCCTGTAGGATAGCACATCGTCACCCTTGGATTTTGACAGTAAGTCCTTTAGCTGTTAAGCGTTTCACTGATAACATCCACCCTTTCCAGGCTGGGAACATAAAGTACATCCTGCATTGGTATGGCTAAACTGCCTCCATTTTTACTTGGGCACAGTAAGATCCATGACCAGTTCCTTCTGCATTAATACTGCTTCCATCCCGCAAGATAGATCATTTCTCTTTTAGTTGTGTCTAGCCCTTTGAAGAAGTTCCTATTGCTTGTCATGTGACTTATGCACCTGAATCAAAGCACCAGCTTTCCAACTTTTGATCATTTGTCACTTTGAATGTACCATTCCATTACTTACATGTGGTTGGGATATAGTGGCTTTTGACCCTTTTTTTTAGTCCCTTTTGGGAATTTGTTTTTGTGTTCTGCCCTTTCCCTATGTGCAGTCCTTTTTTAAATGTCCCTGCTTGTGGCATCTGAAACACGCCCTGGTTTCCTTTTTCTGAAAATGTGTGTCTGTAGCTTTAAGAGCTGTTTCAGCATCGGTGTCTGTGGATTTATGCACCAAGTTCCTTTTTCCTTTGGAATTCATTATTAGCGAGTCTTAACAAAATTCCCAGGGTCAGGTCTGCCTCAGGTCTGGTTTCCCAGAGCATTGATCAGTGCACAGTATGAGTCAGGTAAAACTACATAACAATATGGGTGCAACATGACTGTCTTTTATGTCTTCACCCACTGTCCTCAGATGTGTAACCACTTCCCATTGCATTTATATGTTTTGCATGTCTTTTTCTTTACCAAGTCTCATTTGAATAGTTTTTGAGCAGAAAAAACTTGCTGTTTAAACTGGGTCTTTCATGCAAATTTTTTTAATGCATCCCACATTCCCTTTGCTGTATTCTCATGTCTTATATGAATCAGTGGTCATCCTCCATAACGGACTTATGGTGGCCCCGGCCTTGTCTGTTCTTCTTGTCCCATTCCTTGGTGATTGATTTGTGGTCTCTCTGTTTGGTAATGACCTCCCAAAGTCGTCCCTGGATAACAACGTTTCCACTTTAAACTTCCATAGCTGATAATTCTCATTGTTCAGCTTGGACACTGTCAGTCTGAGCTCTGGCTGTGGGCCAATCTGCTGATCCTCTCCTTTGTATGTTAGACCCCCTTTCTTACTTGTATTCAAAGGGGAAAGAGGATCTTTCACCAGGATCTGCTGCTGTCTTGTCTGTTTTTGGGCGCTTTGCTTTGTGTTCTGCGTCCTGGGCCCATAACCTGTTGCAGATTGCAGCTATCTTGAGTAGAAGCAAAGGCATACAGACCCTTGTGGGAAATAAATCCATTTGTGATGTTTACTGGAGATACACAGCCACCATTACATGCTTAACTTGAGTTTGCCAACATGGAGGGTACAAGAGAGATGCGTAACAGTTACAGTAACAAGAACTAGCATAGCAATGCAAAAAGCAAAGAAACACTTAATACATAAACTCAGCGCCACCTACTGTCTGTATGACTTAAGTTCTTTTAACATAAGCTGTAGCTGTTGTATATTCTTCAACAAAATACACACCCCGGATTTGACTCAGAATACCCCCCAAACAGAGGAAAATTAACTCTTGGGCACAAATATAAAACCCACAGATTGAACGTGATGGATTTCAGGTGTGTATGGGGAAAAAAACACACACACCCTGGATTTTCAGAATACCACAAACAAAGGGGATAAATGATTGCAATATCCCAAAATTAAAAACGCTGGTTCAGGAACAGGTGTGTATATGACACTCACTTTACCCCAGTAGCTCAAAAATCGGAAATATTTTGCACATAGTGCAAAGTAGTGCTGCTACAGCCAGATGCTTCTGTATAGGAGACAAAGTGAGAAGTTGCAGAATTTAAGATGGCTGCCGTACTTATATGGCTGTGATGTCACAGCACCTGGCTGGCTGCTGATTGGCTGCATGTCTGCACAGGTCATTGAGGGTCTTCCTTTCTTCCTCCCATAGTTCTCTGTCCCTTGTCACGCCATGTGCTCTCGGCCATTTTAGCTTTGTTACCGCGAATCACCATGAACTTCAGCTTTTTTCAGAATAGAATTTTCCCTGAAATTCTAAACGAATTCAACCCTAGAAATGACCCAAAAAAACTATTTTGGAGTTTGGAATTTTTATTCTTCTACGGTATATGGGATAAGTGATATTACATTTTAATAGATCAGAATTTTATGTACGCAGCGTTACCAATTATGTGTACTTGACCACTAGGAGCGTGATTTTTAGTACACCCTTCTGCATTGTGCAAACAATGCAGAAGGGTGTTCGAAGATGGTGGTTCTAGCACATCCTGCCAGGGGAAGTGTTAGAATTGCATATATGGCAGCAATGGAAGCCTTTATAAGGCTTCCAGCCGCCATGTTTACATATCAGACCCCCCATGTCATCACAATGTTTTAGGGGTTAAACAACAGGAAACAGAGCCAGCTCTATTCCCTGCTGTTACCAGTGGCTTTAAGCTGCAACTAGCAGCTGATACCAGCCATCTATGTAGCAGGATTTCTCCTCCCCAATTTTGCTTTGGTTTCACAATATATTCTATGGTATGATCAATGGTACTAATAAAAAGTATATCTTGTCCCACAAAAAAAAAGCCCTTATATGTTTATGTAGATGGAAAAATAAAAAAGTTATGGCTCTTGGAAGGCAAGGTGGAAAACAATGAAGAGCCAAAACATTATAACCGGCTGTCAAGATGGGGTTAATATTTAAATTCTTTCAAAGGCTTTCATTAGGGCATTAGCCCTTCTACATTGAAAGTCCAGATTACTGCATTACGAGCCATCTTCAGTTAACATTATGGCTTAATCATTTGGTAAAAAGTTTGGTCACAACAGTCTACTGGTCAAAAAGTTATGTGAGCCCCCTTAAACAGTCAAGAAGATTAGATTCATTACCTGTCTTGAAAGGTTGCCCTTCTACTGGCAGGGTTCTCAACAAAGCAGGTTGAAGACCTGTAAGCTTAGATTCCCTGTTCCATGTATAGACTTCTTTCACAATAAAGTACTTGAGGTTCCTGACATCAGTCAGGCACAAAGTTCCATCTCATGTCTATATCATACTATCTCTACCAATGTTTAGTTATGACAGTAATTCACAGGAAGATAAAGCTTTGGGCCCATTAGACATGTAGATGTTTAAGAATATATCTGCAAAGAACCTCTTCAGTTCAGCGGGTTTAGAACCTTTTAAGAATCCTATCTGGGTCTAAAAAGGTTCGAAAACTTTTAAAACCTCAATATATCATATTGGATCAGAGAGGATAAATCATATGTCTAATGGTCTAGGGTAGTCCTCCTTTTTTAGAGCTATAGTCTGCTACTGTAGCCGAAAAAACTTTAATTTACATTAAACTAATTTGTAGTATGCTTTCTGGTCTTCATTGAATTCCTTTATTAGACATTGAATCTCTGAGAGATCCTCAAAGGATGCTTTCTGTAGTAGGTCCATTCTTAGATCAGTGCAGGATGTCTTTTACCTAGGGGATTCTACTTGCTACATCCCCATCATTGTGCTGCTGGGAGGGATGTAAAGGAAGCTGAAGATTTAGAATGTAAATCTGTTTTCTCTTAGCCTTGTCAGTGCAAAAGGCTCCCACCGTATTTAGACAGTGTGCAATAGAAAATAACACAAGGAGGTGGAGTATGAAACCAAATTTATAGCATATTCCATTTATTAAAAATGTCATCAGTCCTATCAGTCCACAGGGCTGAGAAATCCTTATCAACGAGCTGCTGACAGGACTAAGAGAAAACAGATTTATATCCTAAATCCTCAGCTCTGACATGCCAAAGTCCATCTGTTGAAGTAAAAACATGACTTATTGGAGAAGACAACCCTTTTCCAAATGACGGAGGTCCGATTCCTATATTGCCGTGAAAATTGAAGCTTTTTCTACCCATGCATCTGAGGTGCAGTGACCAATGTCTCTTTTGGAGCTCCATACTTAGTACAGTTTGCTGAACTGTTGTTTTAGAAACCTGTCTGGTAGCCCCTTAGTACATGTTGGCTGGGAGCAGCTTTACTATAGAGTCTTTATTTGCACTTAGGCACCTTTGTAGCCAACATCTTTTTCATATCGTGGACGTGTGCTCTGCAGCTTTATGCACTTACTCGCAAAACCCTTTTTCCACCCCGTTTTAAGTTACCACAGCAGTACGCGAACAGTTCACAAACTGCGCAGTTTTAGGAATACTGTCATTCTTGGACTAAAAGCCAATAATCACCCCTTTTACCCATGACAGCAAGAAAGCCCACTAGGAACCCTTACAATACTATTGTTCGATCACTTATATTATGATTTAGTATTCTCAGTACAGAAGTATGTTTGACTGTTAATGTAAAGCTGGTAATCAAGCTATTTTGATCTAAGAGACATACAGCCATGGCATGGGAATGGCATAATAATAGCATGCAATCACATTCGCAGACTGCCAATGAGTGACAAAAGCAACCCCTTCCTTTGTCAAACCACTTAATAATGAAAAAAAATAGAGTGCACTTCCATAAATTCTATAGTTTTTGGTTTATGGATGAGAATATAATAACAAAAAGTCTTAAAATTAGGTAAATAACTCAGATGGATGTTAGAGGTCTTGTGCTCCTCCACTTTCTGTTTGAGAATGCCCTAAACCCAGTAGGGTTTAGATCTGGAGACATACATGGGCAGTCCAGCACCTTTACCCTCATTTTCTTTCGTAAGGCAATGGTCATCTTGGAGGTTTGTTTGGGGTCGATATCATGTTGGAATACTGCCTTGTGTCCCAGTTTCCATAGGGAGGGGATCATGCTCTTCTTCAGTATATCACAGTACATTTTGGCATTTGTGGTTCTCTCAATGAACTGTAGCTCCCCACAGCCAGCAGCACTCATTCAGCCCCAAACCGTGACACTCCCACCACCATGGTTGACTGTAGGTAAGATACCACTTGTCTTTGTAATCAGTTTATCTTCATGTCATCAGACCACAGGACATGGTTCTAGTAATCCATGTCTTTAGTCTGCTTGTCTTTTGCAAACTGTTTGAGGGCTTTCTTGTGTATCATTTTTACAAGAGGCTGCCTTCTGGGATGACAGCCATGTAGACCAATTTCATGCAGTGTACAGCATATGGTCTGCTGACAGGCTGATCCCCCACCCATTTAACTTCTGCAGCAATGCTGGCAGCACTAGTACATCTATATCTGTATATGATGCTGAGCACGTGCACTCAACTTCTGTGAGGCCTGTTCTGAGTGGAACCTGCCTTGTTAAACTACTGTATGGTCTTGGCCACCGTGCTGCAGATCAGTCTCAGGGTGTTGTCAATCTTCTTATAGCCTAGGTCATCTTTATGTAGAGAAACAATTGTTTTTTTCAGATCCTCAGACAGCTCTTTGCCATGAGGGGCCATGTTGAACTTCCAGTGACCTGTATGAGAAAGTGTGAGAGCGATAACAACAAATTTAAACAGCTCCCCATTACTACAAAGCCCATTTAACAATAACAAGTCACATGACAACATGGAGGAAAAATTGCAAATTGGACACAATTTGTTTGTTGTTTTTTTTCACTTGGGGCAGGTTTTTACCCTGTCCTCAAACCACCAACGGTCAGGTTTTTCAGGATCTCCCAAAATGCATGGCAGTAATGGTATCACCTGTGCTTGTGGGGAAAAATCCAAAAAATTGACCTTTTGGTGGGTTTGAGGACTGGATTTGGGAAAAACATGACTTGGGGTTCCTACACGATAACCCCATTTGAAAGGTCGGGTGTGACTCTGTTTTTTGTTTACTAGTTGGCTCTTTTTTAAAATTTTTTTATTATTATTATTTTGGGTCCCATTCAAGGCACTGTAAAGTAAAGGGTTTTTTTTTTTCAAGGTACAAAAAAAGACAAATCAAGAACACTAAAAACAAAATTTGTACAGAAGGACCCTGTTTGCGGGTTTTTACAGTCTAAAAAAAGAGGGGTAGGTGAAGAGGGGAATGATGTGTGATTATGTTTTTTGGCAGCAGGGATATTGTAGGGTGTAGGCTATCCTAAAGAGCAGATGGGTTTTCAGGTCAATTTTTAGGGTTGTAAAGGTGGCAGAGTTGAGGTGGGGGGGAGTGATTTCCCCGAGTAGGGGGGAAAAAAAGGGGGAATTTTAAAGGTTTTGGTTAGTGGACATGGGGAGAACAGAGAAAGGCCTGTGGGGAGAGTTGTGTGAGGGGAAGTATCTGGAGATTAAGGCAAAGTGTTTGGGGGGAAGAGGGTTTTGGAGAGCTTGTAGGTATTTAATAACTATAATGAATTCACTGGGAAGAGTAGCCAGTGAAGGGATTGGCTGAGGGAAGAGGCAGAGTAGTAGTGAGGAGAGACATGGACAGCGGGACAAGAGTATTGATGGGAAACCCATAATAAAAAGCAGGTTGGACTGGGGAGGGTTGATTTTTGGCCCTCCCTACAGCTACTGTACATGAAAATATTACTGTTAATTTTTAGGCCTCTTGGACATAAATACATTTTCTTTACTACCTTTTATGTATTATGCTACCAATAACAAGGAGCCCAAACGTCTGTTAATGCCCCTACATTCTATTTTCTCCCACATTTTCTTGGTGTAAATATCATAATAGACACATGGCTAAGTGACCATCCCCCATCCAACCCCCAAAACCCCCCCTTATCCCACATAAATATATGCTCCCCCCCCAGCCCACATGCAACATAACATCCACCTCCAGGTTTTCCCTTGGTCACAAACCTCGTCACTTTCTAATATAAACAACACTATGAACAAAATCATGAAATTAAAAGTGAAACCGCTTATCATAGAGTCAGAGACAGGTGTGCACTTATTTTTTCAATCAGGGACAAGTGTAAGCTGCCACTATACAAGTGCCGTTATAACTTACAACACCACCCAAAAAACCCGTTGGTAGGGGACCAGCCAGGTCCATCACATGATAAAGAATACAGAATGATCAGCCAAAATCAAAAAACCCTGAAAACCGGGCTCACAGGTGATGTCTTATCTGATAAGTCATTCTCTTTTCCCATGAGTCATTCTTTTTCCCTTTTCTTCTTCATCCACTGCAGACCATCATGATGACTTCTCAACGCCACCACTCATCCCTGCAGAAGTTATACACAAATAGTTTAGGATGCTTACTTCCAGCACCTCTTTACCTATAGCCACCTCTGTAAAAATTCTCAAGGGGGAAGGTTTGGGGGCAGGCATGTTTAGAGGGACAGCTTCAGGAGTTGAGGGAGAAAGAGGACTAACCCTCTGGAAATTGTGCTATAGCATCGCCGTGCCCCCAAAATTATTACGTTGGCAGGCAAGGCCCCATAAAGAAAGGAAGCTAAGGCCCTAGGTAGGTAGGTGAATGACAAGGCCCCAGGTAGCTAGGTGGGCTCTATTTAGGTAGGTAGAACCCCGTTGGATAAGGCCCTAAGTAGATTATTTGGTCCCAGGCAGGTTGATGGGTAGGCCCAAGGTAAGTAGGTTGTTAGGCCCCATTTAAGTAGGTAGGCCCCAAGTGGGTATATAAGCAGTAGGTAGGCACCAGTTAGGTAGGTAGATAGCCCCCAGATAGATAAGTAGGCCCCAGTTAGGTAGATAGATAGGCCCAAGTTAGGTTGGTGGTAGGTGGGCCCCCGGTTAGGTAGGTGACTCCCAGTTAGGTAGGTTGTAGGTGCTCACCAAATATATAGGTGGTCCCTAGTTAGGTAGATTGTAGGTGGGTCTCAGGTAGGTAGGTGGTAGGTTGGCCTTAGATAGGTATGTGGTAGGTGGTCCCCAGGTAGGTAGGTATGTATTCCCCAGATAGGTAGGTGGGCCCAAGTTAGGTAGGTAGGTAGGTGGTCCCCAGGTAATTAGGTGATGATGGACCACAGTTTGGCAGTAGGTACGGCCCCATTACTGAAAGAAGACCATGCAGTGTCCTTAATTCCCGGGCCCTGCCTCTGAATGCTCAGGACAGAGGGTGCAGGTATTCTGAGGAAGTATGCGGGGGCCGGGCTCACGGTGGTAGTTCCACCACTGGAGCTTGGGGCCCACTGTGGGTTTCACTGACTCCCCAGATGACAAGTCCAAGCCTGATAAAGAGATGGCACAAAGTGATTAGGGTATGAACGAGCAATTTTGTGGAGTCAAAATTAAGAAATTTCAGGAAATACTTTTCAGGTAGACACAGCAGGTGGTGGTAAGGACATGAATGTGTGGTTTGAAAGAGAAGGCAGAGTCCAGGGTTATCCCAAAGCAGCCAACTCGTGGTACTAGGGAGAGTGTGGAGCCACTGACTGTGATAGATCTTATGAAGAGGTTAAATGGGATGGGGAAAAGATGATAAACTCTGTTTTTCACACTGAGTATGAGAAAGCGTGAGGAAAAGAGGGATTATATAAATGATAGACATTCAGGGAACCTGGAAAGCAGGGTGTTAAAATCAGGGCTAGAAATATAGATTTAGATGTCATGAGCATACAAGTGGTACTGAAAGCTATGTGATGTTATGAGTTCACCAAAGAATACAGAAAGAGAGAAGAGTAGTGGGCCCTGGACAGACCCCTGAGGGACACTGACAAAGGGAGGGTGAGGGGAAAACGGGGAATAAGTATGAGAGAAGTTAAACATCCGATCAATATGGTTGGTGGAGATCCATGAAAGAGTCATGTCTGTGACTCCAAGGGTAGAGAGAATTTGTAAGAGTAGGGAGTGATAAACTGTGTCAAAGGCAAAGGACAGATTTAGGAGGAGAAGCACAGAGTAGTGGCATGAGGTTTTTACGATCATCAAGCCATTGGCAACTTTAGTTAGTGCAGTTTCGGGAGAAAATCAGACTTTAATGAATCAAGAAGTGAGTTACATGAAAGATGGGATGACAATTCAAGATATTCAGTATGTGCTGTTCAAGAAGTGGGGCAATAGTTAGATAAGAAGAACGGCTCGAGAGATGTCTCCTTGAGAATAGGTGTGACTGTTGCATGTCTGAAGGAGGAAAGAAAGATGGCCAAAGTTACCGATAGGTTGAAAATATGGTATAGGTCTGGGATGATCACAGTCTTAAGGACCTGATCATTGCAACCAGTTAGTGGTCATGTGGTGTACTATGACATTATGGCTCCCATCACTGAGCCATGATGCCAATAGTAAGGCACAAAATCTGGGCCTAATTTATTTGGTTACTAACACTCATGGCCAGCTGATCAGGATGGGCACCCGCCCAGCATCTGTGCTGCTTTTTGGCCCAATTTTGGTAAGTATTTAGTTTTGATATTTTATGACATTTGCTGGGCTTCTTCTCTTTTTTCTAAAATGGATACCCCTTTAAATAGGAACTATGCAATGCTTAATTTCTCCTGTAGTAGCGCTGCAGAAAAACTGAACCCCAGCAGCTTGACCTCCATAAGTCAGAGTGGCAGTGAGGAATGCAATGCTTAGAAATCAGTGATAGATTCCTCAGGGACCCCCTTTGATCCAAAAAGGGGGTTTAAACAGCAAAACCCCTTAAAAACCCCAAAATCCTATTTTATAGGCGAATGTTTTTTAATTTGGGGTTCTGTCGTGAGGCATTTTGGGTTTTACCGGTTGTCCCGCTGGTAAAAGATGGAAGACAGTGGGTTTAGTTGTATTTTATAGGTGGCAATATCATTAAATTAGACAGTGGCTTCTTGAGATCATGTGGATATAGTAACCTTAAGATCAGAGTCCAAATTTTGCTTCTTTTACAATCATATGATTAGTTGAGGATTACGTTGGCTATCACATCGATCGATATCGATGGCGGCCCCCATCGATTTGGTTTTGATAGTCGATGTCGATATCTCCGATGACCCTTAAAGTTATGGGAGACAAAACCCTTCATTCTTTAAACCCCAAAAAAAGGGGTGGGAAAGCTGGAAAACAGCCCCAAAAAGTCAAATGGATACCCCGCTACATCTTTGGCACAACACTTTGGCTATAAAGCCCCAGAAAAAAAAATCATTCACTATCCCTGTCTTTTACCACGCATGACCCTTAAAAATGCATCACCACAAAAAAAAAAAGTGCCGAAGCATATAAAAAAGAACCACATTTTACTTTTAACTGGACATTGAATATCCCGTCCTGGACGAGATGGCCCCAAACTGCAAAACCCCCCATTTTTTGGGGGGGGGGGGGGTCTTTCCCCAACCACCCCAAATTTTAGTTTCCTGGCCCCTTGCTAAACCCCTTCCGGGGGGCCACCCCCATGAGCCAAACCCCGGGGATGACCCCCCACATTTAAAAAGTGCGGGAAAAAGATCTTTCAACCCCCATTTTTTTTATTTTTTCCCCCCAAAAATGGACATTGACTAACCTGTTTCCTGGGCCACGCATGACCCCAAACTGCATAAAACCCCGGAAATTTTAAAAAATGCCGGAAAAAGGGGTCTTTTAACCAAATTTTAGTTTCAGGACTTGACTATACCCGTCCGGGCCCCAAACATGACCCAAAAACCCCATGACCCCCACATTTAAAAAGTGCCGAAAAAGGGTCTTTCAACCCATTTTTTTTCACTGGACATTACTTTCCCGTCCGGGCCAAAAGCTGAGCCCCAAACTGCTGTCCCCCCCATTTAAAAAGTGCCGGAAAAAGGAGTTTTCAACCACCATTTTGGTTTCACTGGGGCATTTACTATACCGTCCTGGGGCCCAAACATGTGCCCCAAACCCGCATAACCCCCCCATTTAAAAAATGCCGGAAAAAGGAGTCTTTTAACCCCCATTTTTGTTTCCTGGACATTGACTTACCTGTCTGGGCCACGCATGGCCCCAAACTGCATGACCCCCCCATTTAAAAAGTGCCCGGGAAAAAGGGAAACTTTCAACCCCATTTTAGTTTCATGGACATTTTATATTGTCCTGGGCCCCCAAAATGACCCCGGGCCGGGGGTTTTCAGTGGGTTTCGGTAGGGCCCGGGGTGCTGTCTTTATTTAAACGCAGGTTAAAGCCCTGATGAGCAGCAGCGAAAACTGTTGTGCGAAGCGAGTGGGAAGCGGGGAAATGTGGAACCCAGCCTTCCTCGTCACAGTCAATACCCGGGTAGCGTTGCCCCCTGTTGGGGGTTTTGG
>JAODAL010071487.1:0-15509 GCA_025379985.1 Phyllomedusa bahiana
GTTGTCAACTGTGCACCTGCCCAAATGTCCCCTTCCCCCTCCTCCCCCTCACCACCTCTAACCCCAAAAAAGTACTGTCCATCATCCCATGTGTAGGGCACAGCGGTGTCAGATTTTCTACCTGGTTGCTCGGCAAACAAGTACCAGGGGAGGAAGCCCGGTCATGCAGCAAGAAATGATGTGTGGTTTCTCCGCGCAACGCAATAAACCCTGGTGAGGACAATGGGGGGAAAACATGGTGCCCCGCGCGCCGAGGGGGGTGGCCATGCGCCCGCTGGCGACGTGTTCAATCTGGTTGTAAAAGGTTTCCTAAAGTTTCCACCGTTCTTCAGAACATTCGAAAATGGCCGGAAAACTGTGCATGCACTTTACCCTTGTAAAAAGCCAGGACCCCTCCTAGTTCAGCGGCAAAAAGGCCCCCCCCAAACACCTTGATATGCGTTTTTCCCACCCGCGGGAAATTCCCACCCGACTGTTGGACGATGATGAACAGGAAAGGCCTTAAGTTTTTTTGATGTTCCAGGCAGCAGAGTACTCCCTGTGAAAACTTTGATGTCAGCCGGGGCAGCTCATGCGTGACCCCTCCCGTTTGTTGAGGCCTTTGAGGGGCGCGTTATTTGCAGTGCGGGATAGGGATGAATAACGTCATTCCACTCCCTTCATGCGGGAAAAGATGCTGAAAAATCTTTGGGCGGGGATGGGCTGGGACTAATCTCGGGGGGGGGGCCACATAAATCCGTGGGGAAAAAATGGGGGGAGGGGAGGACTTGGAGAGAAGCATGTCTGTGAATGAGTGGATTTTCTCCCGGGTGACAAGAGGGGGGCAGGAGAGTGGAGGAGGTGGATGGGATGGGAAAAAAGGGCGGCCCCCCCAAGCACGTGGAGTTTTCAGGGGAAATGGAGGCGGGAGCCCCTCGGAGTCACTTGTGCAGATGGCCCGAGTGCTTATTTGCCTGGCTAGGACGCCGAATGCTATCGGAGAGGGAGCTTCTGGCTTCCCCTATTGGCCCTGCTCCCGGTCCAAAAATGGAGCCTTTTTCCCGCTTTTGAGGGGGGCAAACTCAAATTTTCTATAGGGAAAATCCCCTTTTTTTCAGTTGGCCCCTCTATGTGCGGCATGTCCCCCCTCTGCGGGCTGACCCGGGGGGGTTTCCCCAGGCTCATACCTGCGCGGTGCTGGGGGAAGGGGGGGGGGGGGGTTGGGCGTACAGCTCCTCGTTGTTAAATTAAATCGGAGTCTGATGGCAGCTTTCCCTTAACGCCCAGTGAGGAGGGCGTCGCCAAACAGAGCGACCTGGAGCAGTCCCTGAACCAACAGGTTGTGGCCTATTGGACAAGCACATATGGCCACCTCAGGTTAGAAGATCGCTGGCAGACTGGGACAGCCAATTGGATGTAGTGGCCGCAACTTGCCGAGTGTGCAGTGGAGAAGATGCCTGTCCTGCACGGCACAGTTAGTGTGGATCTGTGAGGTCGTGTTCAGTGCGGCGGGGGCCATCGTTATCACCCAAAGGAGAATCCCGCTTGTTCCACGGGAAATGTGGAACAAACTGACCTTTGTAAGATGAATCAGGCGTGGATCGGCCAGGGATTTCTCACACCAACTGCCTTAGGCGTCATGTCTGGGTTCAATATACTACCAGCATCAAGCCACTATTTGATTGCCGCACCCGCCTGATGCCACTCATATGAGGAACAGTTTCTCACAATCGCATACCTCCATCTTTACAGGGACTGGTATTGCCACTCCTCCTCAACACATGTCTTTGTGCCTCTCTCTGTCACCTCATGCTGTTGCTCCTGCCGCCGTCACTCAAATCTCTGTAATTGTGCACTCTGTGGCCTACTCCTTTTTTTGCCACCTCAAGAATTGTTCATTGTGCCACTACTGTTCTGACCTCTTGCTGCTGCTGTTGGATGCTGCCTTGCTCCTCCACTGTGTACTTTGTGAACACTCCTGACTTCTTGAGGCTGCAGCCTTGACAATCCGCTCTTCAGTCATTGTGCCAACTCTGGGCTTCCTCCACTGTTTTGCCACTCCAGGAATGTCATTGTGCCACTCTCTGACCTCATGCTGATGCTGTGACTACTGCGTGCCCTCACTCTTGTCATTGTGCCACACTGTGGCTTATACTCTTTTTGCCCACCTCCAGAATGTATTGTGACAACTTTCTGCTTATGCTGCGGCGGTGCTGCTGAAGTGTCCTCCACACTGTGTCATTGTTGCCCACTGCACGACACTTGCTGCTGCCGCCGTGGACCTTTCGCTCCTCAGTCATTGTGCCCATTCTGTGGCTTCCCCGTTTTTCCACTTTCCCGATTTCCCTTGTGCCACGGGCCCCCCCCCTCATACTGTGCTTTTTGTTTACCCCCCACTCTCAGCATTTTGCCCTCTGTGGCCTAGTCCCGTTTTTTTTCCCCCTCCAGAAAGTCATTGTTTACAGCCTTTAAACCCCATGGGTTTGCCGCCGTGACCTCCGCCTTCCCGTCATTGGCCCTTCTGTTTGGGTTTCCCCCGTTTTTTCACCTCCAGAATGTCCCTTGTGCCCCTGCCTGAACCCCTTTTGCGGGTGTTTTTGACCTCAAAACCTGTGTGATTGTGCCACTTGTGGGGCCAAAAAATTTTTTTGCCACCTCCAAATTGGGCATTTTGCCACGGTTTTGACCCCTTGGGTGCTTTTCTTTTGGCTGCTGCCGTGTCCTCCACCTTGTCATTTGTGCCCCAAATTTTACCTCCCTGGGTGCTGCTTTTTTTGGGTGCTGCCGGGGTCCTCCAACCCTGTGTTTAAATTTTGCCACTTTTTTTGAAATTTATGCCCCCGCTGCCCCGCCGTGACCTCCGCTCTCGTTCATTGTTTCCATTCTGTGGCCCTTTTTCCTGTTTTGCCCCCTTTCCCGAAAGTCCCTTTTGTGCCCCCTGTCGACCCATTCTGCTGCGTGGCTGCTGCCCCCGACCTAAAACACTCTTGGGCATTGTGCCCCAAATCCCCCGACCTCATCTGTGTGGGGTGCCGGCCCTCAACCCCAACCCCCACTCTGGGCACTAATGTTGCCACCCAGCCCCTCAGATTGTTTTTTTTTTCCCGCTTTTTCTGGCCAAAGAAATTTATTTAGGCTAAAATTCCCCGCTTGAGTTTTTTGGTCAGTTTTTTGGGCCTCTTAAAATGCCCAGGGGGGAAATTTTTTTTGGGGAAGCGTTTCTAAGAGCGGGGGGCAGTCATGTGCGGGTCATACTAAAACAAAACATTGGGATGAAGAAAACCCAAAACCCGCCCCCTGATTTTTAAACATGGCCCCCGTTTTACGCCAAACCCCGACTCTGTGGGAGCCTGGAAATAGCTTTTTTTTTTAAAAAATTCGTCCCCGAAGTTTTTTCGGGGCCCCAATTTATTTTTGTCGGAAAATTCGGCGAAGTGACCGAATCGAATTTTTGAGAAATTCGCCCATCTCTAATTATAGTTTTTACTGAGACCACCACTAGGGGAGCTGTCTACACATGAATATATTATGTAGTTATTACTGAGACCACCAGTAGGGGAGCTCTCTACACATGTATATATTATATAGTTATTACTGGGGCCACCACTAGGGGAGCTCTCTACACATGAATATATTTATTACTGAGGCCACCACTAGGGGAGCTCTCTACACATGAATATATTATATAACTATTAATGAGACCACCACTAGGGGAGCTCTCTATACATGAATTTATTATAGTTATTACTGAGACCACCACTAGGGGAGCTTTCTGCACATGAATATATTATTGATTTAAATTACTAAAGATGACCACTAGGAGAGCTCTCTACACATGAATATATTATATAGCTATTACTGAGGCCACTACTAGGGGAGCTTTCTGAACATGAAAATATTATATAGCTATTACTGAGGCCACCACTAGGGGAGTTGTCTTCACATTTTTATACAGCTATTATTAAGATGACCACTAGGGGAGCTCTCTACATATGAATATATTAAATTGTTATTACTGAGACCACCACTATTAGAGCTCTCTATACATGAATATATTATATAGTTATTACTGAGACCACCACTAGGGGAGGTCTTTACACATGAATATATTATAAATATTATTGAGGCCACCAATAGGGGAGCTCTCTACATATTAATTATATAGCTATTACTGAGACCACCACTAGGGGAGCTCTCTACACATTAATTATATAGTTATTACTGAGGCCACCACTAGAGGAGCTCTCTACACATGAATATATTATATAGTTATTACTGAGACCACCACTAGGGGAGCTCTCTACACATGAATATATTATAGTTATTACTGAGACCACCACTAGGGGAGCTCTCTACATATGAATTTATTATTGACTTATAACTGAGACAACTACTACGGGAGCACTCTATACATGAATATGTTATATAGCTATTACTGAGAACACTACTAGGAGAGATCTCTACACATGAATATATTATTGACTTATAACTGAGACCACCACTAGGGGAGCACTCTACACATGAATATGTTATATAGCTATTACTGAGGCCACCACTAGGGGAGATCTCTACACATGAATATATTATATAGTTATTACTGAGACCACCACTAGGGGAGCTCTCTACACATGAATATATTATATAACTATTACTGAGACCACCACTAGGGGAGCTCTCTACACATGAAAATATTATATAGTTATTACTGAGACCACCACTAGGGGAGCTCTCTGCACATGAATATATTATGTATCTATTACTGAGACCACCACTAGGGGAGCTCTCTATACATGAATATATTATATAGCTATTAATGAGGCCACCACTAGGGGAGCTCTTTACACATGAATATATTATAGTTGTTACTGAGGCCACCAATAGGGGAGCTCTCTACACATTAATTATTTAGCTATTACTGAGACCACCACTAGGGGAGCTCTCTACACATGAAAATATTATATAGTTATTACTGAGGCCACCAATAGGGGAGCTCTCTACACATTAATTATATAGCTATTACTGAAACAACCAATAGGGGAGCTCTCTACACATGAATTATATAGCTATTACTGAGGTCACCACTAGAGGAGCTCTCTACACATGAATATATTATATAGCTATTACTGAGGCCACCACTAGGGGAGCTCTCTGCACATGAATTATATAGCTATTACTGAGACCACCACTAGGGGAGCGGTCTTCACATTATTATTTAGCTAAGACTGAGATGACCACTAGGGGAGCTCTCTGCACATGAATATATTATATAGTTATTACTGAAACCACCACTAGGGGAGCTCTCTACACATGAATATATTATTGACTTATTACTGAGACCACCACTAGGGGAGCACTCTACACTTGAATATGTTATATAGCTATTACTGAGGCCACCACTAGGGGAGCTCTCTACACATGAATATATTTATTACTGAGGACACCACTAGGGGAGCTCTCTACTCATGAATATATTATATAGTTATTAGTGAGACCACCAGTAGGGGAGCTCTCTACACATGAATATATTATAGTTATTACTGAGACCACCACTAGGGGAGCACTCTACACATGAATATGTTATATAGCTATTACTGAGGCCACCACTAGGGGAGCTCTTTACACTTGAATATATTATATAGTTATTACTGAGACCACCACTAGGGGAGCTCTTTACACATGAATATATTATATAGTTATTACTGAGACCACCACTAGGGGAGCTCTCTACATATGAATATATTATATAGTTATTACTGAGACCACCACTAGGGGAGCTCTCTACACATGAATATATTATATAGTTATTACTGAGACCACCACTAGGGGAGCTCTCTACACATGAAAATATTATATAGTTATTTCTGAGACCACCACTAGGGGAGCTCTCTACACATGAATATATTATATAGTTATTACTGAAGCCACAACTAGGGTAGCTCTCTACACATGAAAATATTATATAGATATTACTGAGGCCACCACTAGAGGAGCTCTCTACACATGACTATATCATAGTTATTACTAAGACCACCACTAGGGGAGCTCTCTACACATGAATATATTATATAGTTATTACTGAGACCACCACTAGGGGAGCTCTCTACACATGAAAATATTATATAGTTATTACTGAGGCCACCACTAGAGGAGCTCTCTACACATGACTATATTATATAGTTATTACTGATGCCACAACTAGGGGAGCTCTCTACACATAAATATATTATATAGTTATTACTGAGGCCACCAATGGGGGAGCTCTCTACACATGAAAATATTATATAGATATTACTGAGGCCACCACTAGAGCAGCTCTCTAACATGATTTAAAAATAGTTATTACTGAGACCACCACTAGGGGATCTCTCTACACATAAATATATTATATAGTTATTACTGAATCCACCACTAGGGGAGCTCTCTACACATGATTTTTTGATTGTGTTATTACGGAGACCACCACTCTCCCCCTGTAGTATCTTAACAAATAATAACATTATGTAGCAATATTATTTTGATAAATAGTTAAGCGTTAAGCAGAAAAAAACTAGAGGCTTCAAGGGAAAGAATCTATATTGCAGATAGGTGGATGGAAGGGTCTAGAATCTATATTGTAGGTGGATGGAAGGGTCTAGAATCTATATTGTAGGTGGATGGAAGGTTCTAGAATCTGTATTGTAGGTGGATGGAAGGTTCTAGAATCTCTATTGTAGGTGGATGGAAGGGTCTAGAATCCATGTTGTAGGTGGATGGAAGGGTCTAGAATCTGAATTGTAGGTGGATGGAAGGGTCTAGAATCTGTATTGTAGGTGGATGGAAGGTTCTAGAATCTATATTGTAGGTGGATGGAAGGGTCTAGAATCTGTATTGTAGGTGGATGGAAGGGTCTAGAATCTGTATTGTAGATGGATGGAAGGGTCTAGAATCTATATTGTAGGTGGATGGAAGGGTCTAGAATCTATATTGTAGGTGGATGGAAGGGTCTAGAATCTGTATTGTAGGTGGATGGAAGGGTCTAGAATCTGTATTGTAGGTGGATGGAAGGGTCTAGAATCTATATTGTAGGTGGATGGAAGGGTCTAGAATCTGTATTGTAGGTGGATGGAAGGGTCATCATTTTTCAGGTTGGCAGATGGGAGGTTCAAGAAGCTTCTATTCGCACCAATGACTCTTCGGACACTGGTCAGTCTTAGAGGGCGAGGGGCACTTGTTCTATTTGATATAATCTCCTCTTCAGGTGCATTATCTATACTGTATACACATATCGCACCACGGAGGGCAGTCACACACCTCAAGCCGCCATTGGAGAATCGTTCATACCCCTCCTTCCTGTCTCGGGTGACTACAACAGTCTGGCGGTCACTCATTTCCATCACACCTATTACAGCCAGTCATTATCTGTCAGGCCCTGGGGGTCATGCTCAATGGGGGGCTCCACATTTAGTCTCTGGTTCCTCTGTGCTCAGCAGACCCCCTTACAGAGCTGCACACTCCCTGTATAATGAATCATTGTCTCCAAATTTGTGTCAGCTTATCCCCCGTTCATGTGAATCTCGCCCGGAGGCAGCGATAGCAGAGGCTCAGAATACATAATCCTGTCTCCATATGTGAAAGATACAGAGTGATCTCTTCATTACCAAGATCTGCACAGGAGACGCGCTAAATAATTTGGATCAGTCACAATTGCTACCCCCGCAGCAGCCACCAGGGGCCACTCACTGCGCACAGATTTATATCAAGAGCTAAGTAATTGATCTGTATGCATTAAAACACTAAGCTCCCCCTAGTGGTGGCTGCAGGCGGATGAAATTTAGCATTAACCTCTATCCAGGGTACATGGCGCTCTGTGTAAGAACAAAGGTTACAGTCAATTCCAGGATATATCGGGGTTTTCCTGGACTACGGTGCAGATGATCTGTCCTTAAAAGGGTTTTGCCATCTGGCCAGATTGTATCTCGCTACAATTCAGATGTGGAGATGACTGCGCATGCGCAGCTCTCTCCCATTCATGTCTAGGGAGTTCTGATTATAGATAAGAATGTTGGCTTTGTTACATTAAGGACTACCATAGACATGAACGAGGGAGAGGTGCGCATGCGCAACCATCTCCTCATTCTGTGAGGGCAGCTCATAGAGAGCAATGAGCCGGCCTCAGAGAGCAGGGAGATGGCCGCACATGCACAGCTCTCTCCCATTCATTTCTACTGGAGTTCTGATAATAGATGAGAATATTTGCTTGGTTATATTAAGAACTACCATAGACATGAATGAGGAGAGTTGTGCATGTGCAACCATCTCCTCATGCTGTGAGGTCAGCTCAAAGAGAGCAATGAGCCAGCCTCAAAGAGCAAGGAGATGGTGGCGCATGTCCAGCTCCTTCATTCATGTCTATGGGAGTCTATACATGCGCAACCATCTCCTCCTTCTGTGAGCTCAGCTCATAGAGAGCAATTAGCCGGCCTAAGAGAACAGGGAGATGGCCGTGCATGTGCAGTTCTCTCCCACTCATGTTAATGGGAGTTCTGATTATAGTTCAGCATACTCACTTGGTTACATTAAGAACTCCCATAGACATGAATGGGAAAGAGCTTCACAAGCGCAACCATCTCCTCATTCTGTGAGAATGACTGGTAGAGAGCAATGATCATGCCTCAGAGAACAAGAAGATGACCGCGCATGCGCAGCTCCCTCCCATTCATGTCTATTGGGGTTCTGATTAAAGTTGAGAATGCGCACTGGGTTATATTAAGAACTTCCATAGACATAAATAAGGGAGCGTTGCATATGCGCAAACATCTCCTCATCCTGTGAGTTCAGCTCGTAGAGAGCAATGAGCCAGCATCAGAGAGCAAGGAGATGGCCGCGCATGTGCAGCTCCCTCCCATTCATGTCTATGGGAGTTTTGAATATAGCTGAGCATGCTTGCTTGGTTATATTAAGAATTCCCATAGACATGAATGGGGGAGAGGTGCACATGCGCAACCATCACCTTGTTCTGCCAGGTCAGCTCGGGGCAAGCAATGAGCCAGCCTCAGAAAGGTTTCTGCTAGATGGCAAAACCCCTTTAAGGATAGATATCAGTATTTTAGTATTGTAGTAAACCCCAATAGTTTTGCAATATATCCTAACAGGAATTAGAGCCCATCTCCTTACACAGAGCACCCTGGGCAGAAAGACTGTACTGGGATCTCCCATAGAACCTAATGGAAAACGCAGCTCTCCCCTGTACTAGGAACTCCCGTAGAGGAGAATGGAGAACACAGCGCTCCCCTGTACTGGGAACTCCCATAGAACAGAATGGAAAACACAGCGCTCCCCTGTATTGGGAACTCCCATAGAACAGAATGGAGAGAACACAGCGCTCCCCTGTACTGGGAACTCCCATAGAGCAGAATGGAGAACACAGCGCTCCCCTGTACTGGGAACTCCAATAGGACAGAATGGAGAGAACACAGCGCTCCCCTGTACTGGGAACTCCCATAGAACAGAATGGAGAGAACACAGCGCTCCCTTGTACTGGGAACTCCCATAGAACAGAATGGAGAACACAGCGCTCCCCTGTACTGGGAACTCTCATAGAACAGAATGGAAAGAACACAGCCCTCCCTTGTACTGGGAACTCCCATAGAAAAGAATGGAGAACACAGTGCTCCCCTGTACTGGGAACTCCCATAGAGCAAAATGGAGAACACAGTGCTCCCCTGTATTGGGAATTCCCATAGAACAGAATGGAGAACACAGTGCTCCCCTGTACTGGGAACTCCCATAGAGCAGAATGGAGAACACAGCGCTCCCCTGTACTGGGAACTCCCATAGAGCAGAATGGAGAACACAGCGCTCCCCTGTGCTGGGAACTCCAATAGGACAGAATGGAGAGAACACAGCGCTCCCCTGTACTGGGAACTCCCATAGAACAGAATGGAGAACACAGCAGCGCTCCCCTGTACTGGGAACATCCCATGGAATAGAATGGAGTACACAGCACTCCCCTGTACTAGGAACTCCCATAGAACAGAATGGAGAACACAGCGCTCCCCTGTACTAGGAACTCCCATAGAACAGAATGGAGAACACAGCACTCCCCTGTACTGGGAACTCCCATAGAACAGAATGGAGAACACAGTGCTCCCCTGTACTGGGAACTCCCATAGAACAGAATGGAGAACACAGCGCTCCCCTGTACTGGGAACTCCCATAGAACAGAATGGAGAACACAGCGCTCCCCTGTACTGGGAACTCCCATAGAACAGAATGGAGAACACAGTGCTCCCCTGTACTGGGAACTCCCATAGAACAGAATAGAGAACACAGCGCTCCCCTGTACTGGGAACTCCCATAGAACAGAACGTAGGGTCGTGCTCAAGTGTGGCCTGACCTCCATGCTGAGCCGACACTTTTAGGGCCCGTTCCTGACAGGCAGAAGCAGGCACCCTAGTTCCTCATTTACCTGGTGAAAATCCATGCACAATCCACAAAGTATCTATCATGTTCAGCCTGACTGCTATAAACCAGTTCTGGATCCCGAGTCTGATTGTTTTTGGTGCTTGGAGTCTCGAATCAGCAGAGGAGAAGGTGAGGCCAATGATAACAAGTGCTGCCCAACACAGGTGCGTTGCTAATGGAGTTTTAAGTGGGTCCTGCCAAGAGAAGAGTCAGCATGAAGATGAACCAGTGGATGTGAATTGGCTGCCAGTCCTCCCTTAGACCCTCACTGACACCCCCTATATCATCACGGACCATTACATTGGATGAATTGCCCCATAAATGGTAGCTCCAACCCTTGCGGCCCTGGTTCTCTGCTCCGAGCGAGCGCCATCCCAGCCGTTCCGTACCCAGGTAATTGCGCCGCGTCCCACGATGCAAATAAGTTTTATTTTTTTCCTAAAGGCGATTGTCTGCGGCTTTAATTATAAGAAACAAAAATAATACGAGCGAGCACAAAGCCGGGGTCTCAGCGGAATAATAAAGAACGCAGCCAACTGTATGTTGACATTTGTTTGCAGCATTTAATAGGTTTTCATTCCGTTACTAAACAAAACAATGAAACTCGCGCCAGACAAAAAAGAAGAGCTGCTCCTTCCCTGCTCTCCCAGAGCAGCCGTTTCATCGGAGCTGACAGGAGCGCGAGCAACGCGAAAAAAAGAGAAGAAAAAACAGCATAAAATAGAAAGAGAGAGACAGTGCAGTGCGCCGCCGCCGCCACGCAGAATAATGGCCAACTCCGCCGCCCTGGCCGGACTGCAGCACAAGCGCAGCTCTTTCAGCCCCGATAACAAAGAACATCATCAATTCTTACCGTCCTGAATGGAGATTATTACAGACGCGTCGACGCCGGGAAATGCTTCTTTTCTTCGCCGTCTTTTCAGAGGAGTTCACTTCCCACAATTGCTCCTACACGGATAAGTAACCCCGAGTGACACAGGAAGAAAAGAGGAGACCTGGAGGCGTGCTGACGATTTAACAGGCGCCGCTCTGTTGTCTGCGCGGACAGCGCCGTCCATTGTGTCCAATCTGATAAAATCATACAAGGCAGACGGGATGGTTATATCACAGTGCACTAGCTAGAGAGGACTCCTGGATGATGTAGGGGGGCGTTGGGAGTCAACAGCAATAATGCGGGAATCTCGGCCACGCTCGTACTGGCCCACAGGAGATAAGGGGGAACCTGAGCATGGGGGGGGCCCAAGGCATGGGAGGCTTGGGGCTGATTTTCAGAGAGAAAGGCAAAGAAAGAGGAAGAGTGAATGCATAGTCATGTAAAGTAGCTGTAGGGTGGGCCCCAAGAATCAACTCTACTGGTGGGCCCCAAGAATCAACCCTACTGGTGGGCCCCAAGAATCTACTGCACTGGTGGGCCCCAGGAATCAACTCCACTGGTGGGCCACAAGAATCATCTCCACTAGTGGGCTCTAAGAATCAGCTCCACTGGTGACCACAAGAATCAACTCCACTGGTGGGCCCGAGACTCTACTCCACTGGTGAGCATCAAGAATCAGCTCCACTGGTGGGCCCCAAGAATCAACTCCACTGGTGGGCCCCACCTATCAACTTCATTGGTGGGCCACAAGAACCAACTCCACTGGTGGGCCCCAAGAATCAACTCCACTGGTGGCCCCAAATATCTACTCCACTGGTGGACTCCAAATAGCAACTCCACTGATGGACCACAAGAATCACCTCCACTGGTGGCCCCAAATATCTACTCCACTGGTGGCCACAAGAACCAACTCCACTGGTGAGCCCCAAGAATCATTTCCACTGGTAGACCCAAGAATCATCTCCATTGGTCGCTCCAAGAATCAACTCCACTAGTGGCCCCAAGAACTATCTCCACTGGTGGCCCCAAGAATCAACTCCACTGGTGGCCCCAAGAATCAGCTCCACTGGTGGGCCCAAGGATCAGCTCCACTGATGGGCCCCACTGCTAAGGGACCAGAAGCACCAAGGAACAGATAAGTTTACCCATTCAAAACCAGTAAAAAAACAAAAAAAAACAAACCTAACCTTCCAGTCAGGGTTTGGGTTTTGACCAGGATCAGAGCTAAATTCAGGGTAAGGGTCAGTTTGAAAAAAATGTGGGTCCAGGACGTCCCATACCCACATTTTATTACAAGTTCAATGTAACCAACGTTGAGCCGAACAGCGACAGATAAGAACAACACTGCTCAGGTTCATCCAGGAGACTCGGAGACAGATTACATCACAGTCTATGGACCATCGAATCTTCACCAGATTTAAACTAAGAGAAGCCAATGGTAACCAAGTGACAACGTACAATGTAGAGCACAAAACCCCTTCATCAGAGGGGTCACTAGGCAAAGATTCAGGGTGGTGCCCCAATGTCCATATAGAACATAGAACCGAACTATACTGTTCCTGCCCATAATATGTAGCATAAGATACATGTAACAAAAGTGAATGAGGGTCAGTTCATTCTGTAACGATTTGACACACTGACACGGCGATCATTGGTAAATAGGTGCGTGTCCACTGTGATCACCGCAGACGAGATGGTATAGATGGTGGCCCACGCCAGGGAGCAGAGTCTACGGCTCCCCCGGTCTTCACCGGAGCCCGCCACAGGGCCGGATGGACTTAGCTGCAGGGAACCCTCAGGTCACTACCCCTGACGTGGCGACCCACGGTGACAGCCGAGGTGCAGGACAGAGAACACCAGAAAGACTTCAGGTCCCAGGTGGTGGCAGACAGGTACTGCGACAGGAACAGCAGCAGTAAACGGATGCATCGGCAGAAACGAAAGACCGATGGTCAGGAGCTCTGATGGACTGCAGGACAGGAGCTCAGGAGGAGAAACCATACAATGAACTGACATTGGAGCAAGGACAGGAAGTTCTTCTTATAGCCAGGGGTCACAGGTCAAGAGGAAAGCCATTGAGACACTGACCCTATAAGGGGCAGAAAGCTGCCGCGCGTGCGCCTTAGGAGATGCAGTGCACGCACAGGAATTCAGAAATCAGAAGCGAGGGTTGGTGAGTACAAATACAGCAGGGACAGGCATTAGAATGGGCAAGTATACAGCAGCGAGAACACAGGCCGCCGAGACCTGCAGCGGAGACAGGCACGGACACGTCAACGGTCTATGGCGGGGACAGCGACGTGAACCGTGACAGTACATAAATCTGTACCACAAACAATGCATAGTACCATCATAACACAATTGTATAATACAGTTATACCACCCACACATTTCTAGTACCGCTTTACCACATACATTGATAGTACTGCCACACTGCACACGTAGGGCAATGTCTAGGATTTTTGGTGTCCAGGCACCAGTTTTGCACACATTTATAGTGTAGAATGTGCCTGACTCTATGACCCTGTTCTACTGCGGGTCATAGATTTAACACTTTTTTCAAGGTCCCCAAGAAACACTTCGGGCTCAGGAAAAACCCCTTAAAAAAGTGCTTGGGCAGCCCCCTTCTTTACTTTTTCCCCTTTAAGAAATTCACATTTGTACACATAGTACTACATACAAATGCTGGACTCCAAAACTGTACCAGGATAGAAAATGCCCCCAAAATACACAGACGTGAAAAAACTTTAGGTAAGTTCCAAAAAGCGCCCAGAGTTTTTCCAAATAGATTCCATCGAGAAATAAGGAGAAAAATAGCGCAGTTTTTTCGTTCCATTGACCAACACTGTAGCAGAAACGTTAAACCTTCGTGAAAAGTATCGGGTGCTAAAGGGAACATCAGAAAAAGATAATGATGCAGATGTTAACAAAGGGCCCTTTTATACATAAAACTTTAAGGAAAAAATTTATTTGACCCCTTGCTGTGAAAATTTTTTCCCACTAAAAAAAGGGCCCTGAACGTCTAAAATTTTAAGTGTGGGTTTTAATTTTAAAAATTGAGAGACAAAAAAATATCCAAAATAAAATCCAAAAATCACATTTTTAAAAAATGATATAAATTTATTTGTTTTTTTGCTAAAAGGGAAATAAATTTTTTTGATCCCTTAAAAAATTAAGAGGCTCCTACAGCCCGGGTTAGCTCCAATTAAATCTTACCTGCATTAGAACGCTTCTTAAATGGGTACAATTTTAAAAGATCCTGCCACAGACCAAATAATCAGTCAGGACTTTGACTCTAAAACATGGGCAAGCCCAAAAGAGCTTTCTAAGGATGTCAGGACAAGGGTCATAGATGCACAAAGCGCAAAGGGGTACAAACCCTAAGTTTAAAACGCATCTGTCCGGAGACCCCTCTGAGGGAATTTTAAAAAATTAGCAATAAATTTTATTTTTGCAAAAAAGTCCTCTGTATATAAAAAGCCTTTCATCTATGACCTTTAGCCCGGGGGAAAAAGTTGGGGCTGACTAGAAACCCCCTAAAAACCCTCTATAAATGTTGATCAAAAAAAACCCCCGAGTAAAAACCCACATTGTATTCTCTCCAAACTTCAGTTGATCCCCTGCGGGAAAATTCCACCATTTTTGTAGATTTCAAAAACAAAATTTTTTTTTAAACCTTTTTTTAAAAATTAAAAAATTTTTTCCTTTTTAAAATAAAAGTTTATAACTTGGGGGGTGATTTTTGGGGCTACAAAATTTTTAAAAATTTGGGTTTTTTGGAAAAGACAAATGGGTTTTTTGGTTATTACTGAAGTAGATTCTTTGGGGCCCCCAAAATTTGGGGTTGATTTTTTTGGGGCTCAAAAATGGGAAATTTTTTCTTGCATCCTAAACCCGTGGGGTTGATTCTTGGGGCCCCCAGTGAGTTGATTCTTTTGGGGCCCCCCAGGGACATTTTCTTGGGGGCCCCCCAGTGGGGGTGATTCGGGGGCCCCAGTGGGGTTGATTCTTGCCGCCAAACAGTGGATTTTTTCTTGGGGCCACCGTGGAGTTTGATTTCCCTTTTGGGGGCAAACCCCCGGGCATTTTCTTTGTGGCCACCAAATAGGGGGGGTTTTTGGGGGCCACCATGGAAATTTAATTTCTTGGGGCCCCAAAGGGGGAGATGAAACCCTTGGGGGGCAAACAATAGAGTTGATTTGGAGCCACCAGT
>JAODAL010071488.1:0-15509 GCA_025379985.1 Phyllomedusa bahiana
GGTCAAAAAGAAAAGAACAATTACTCTCCCAAGTGAGGGGGAACACGGAGGTTTTTGGGACCGGGGGAAAGGTTGCAGGAGGCGCCCTTTTGCGGAGGGCCCGTCTGCCATGCTGGGGGGGTAGGATGAGCAGGGAGGATAGTTCCCAATCGTCCATTTTCGTTTGGGGGATCAAAGGGACCTTAAGAAGGCCGAAGACCCCGAATACGACTTGAGAGTGGCAGAGGGGGGGCCACCCCACGGCTGTAAGGAGCAAAGGAAAGTTCCATGGGAGGGGATGTGATGGCCCCTGAAGGATCGAAAGAAGGGCTTAGGTGGCCCTTTTGTGGGTGAAAAGGAGATGGAAGAGTGAATAGGGGCCCTTGAAAGTCCAGAGAGCGCTCCCTTAGCATTCCCCTAATGGTTTCCCTTGAAGAATAGTCATTGTGACGGAAAAAGCCAACCCCCGGCCCACTTGAGGGCGACGGCCCGACTTGGGGGTGTTTTCCGAGGTTGCAGGCCCCTCTGGGTGCGCAAGGTCACCCAAATACTGTTCCACTGTTAACCCCTGTCCACACGGCAAGGGAGAAAACAAGCTCCCACCAGTTCTCTCGTTTAGTTTAAGACCGGCCCGTGACCGATTAAACGGGGTCAGGAAAAACCCTGGTAGCTAAATATAGACCGAGTACTAGGCGTGTGGGGCCGTGATAAGAAGATAACTCAGATTAAATTTATAGATTTAATTACCCTTTGAGGGCACATAGCCAAATAAAACAAAAGGATAATATTTAACAGGAAAGGGAAAAGGGTGCAAAACAAGCAGGGGTTCAGAAAAAAGGAGTTAAAAGGGTGTTACCTTTGGCCTACACGGGGGCGTAAGGGCCCGGCTGTGGTGTGGAGTTCCTGGAAAAGCTTTGGGCCCCCCCCCATAGTCAACCGCAGAGCCCACACGGGTCCTGCTTATATTTTGTGAGGGGAAGCCCCCATGGGGAGCCCCCTTTAATCCCCCACAACCCCCGGGCGTTCTAAGAACTCCTCCCCCCCTAGGGCATGCAGTTTCTGATACAAACAAAAAAGGGCTAAATCGGCAGGGCCTTTTGGAAAACCGGCGGTGGCACATCAGAACCCGGGTGGGCTACACGGCGCCGGAATCAGGGCCGGTTCTGGATATCTCAGTCCCCATGCGCCCTGGGAAACCCGGAAAGGGGGCTTTCGTGGGGGGAGTTCCATATTTTTAGATTGAACTCCCCATGCCCCAGTTAGAGCTGGTGGGCCTATAAATGATATGAAATATGGAAACGCCCCGACTGGGTTTGGGATTGATTGAAGCCTTTTGAAGCTTGGGGGTTGGAGGCAGCAGTTCAGTGCAAATTAAAGGGGAAAGGAGAGCTCTTTTGAGGACCCAGATTCCTGGGGTGCGAAAAACCCTACCAAAAGGGCATTTACAAGGGGCTTGAAAACTGTGAAAATTTGGTTTTCCGGGGCTGGGGCAGCTGGATATCTGATGTGGGAAATGGGGATAAGTCATATTTTGGAGTGGTTTTCCCCTCACAGTCATGAAGAAACAAATAAATTCTCTGGGAAGAGGAGATGACCCTTTAGGGCGTAAAGCTTATGACCCCTGTCGAGTTTGAAGGGGGGGGGGAGAAGAACCCCCAACCCCGAGAGAAGAGAAGTCCAAAAGACTTAAAGTTTTCTGCCCCCGGGGGCCCTTGGGGGGCCCCTGAACCCTCACATTGATTCGCGCCCTCGTTTCAAGGTCCCCCGATGGGAGTATTTCTTTCACGTAAAAATTGCGCTGAGATGGCGGGATGAATTTGAGCGGGTACTGGGGGGTATTAAACTGATATCCTCCAAAAGTGTGACCCTTTAGCTCATTTTAATATCATGCCCGGGGAGTTGAAATTTCCTTCTTGATCCTCTTTGACCCCTTTATAAGAGACTCTCAATTCCCCCCTAGTAGGAAGCTGTGGATCAATTCACCCAAGAGGGGGTGTGGGAGAGCCCAAACTATGGGAGCGGTGAAAACACAGGAAAACCCTGCCAGGACAGTGGCCCACTTCCAGGATCCGTGTTGTGGGAGTGGACAGGAGAAGCATGGCCCAGAAATTCAGCAGCCCCACTCAACTCGCCAGGGTGTGGGCCAGAGAGATTAAGGGAGTCCTGTGGTGGGAGTAAAATGGCCTGCGAGGGACTCAGAGGTTGCAGCTGCGGAGATCCTGATGCCGCCATAGCAGATATGAGCAGGGGGTGGGGGGAGATGATGATGCTGAGGCCCTGCCAGTTTGAGAGAGTGCGAGCAGGGGCTTAAGGTGAGTACCTGCTGCAGCCTTGGTTCGTTCTGCTGCTCGTCCTGCGCCCCAGGCGTGCCCCATTCAGCTGTGAAGGCCCGCGTTCCCGGTCTACGAGGGGAGAGGAGTGTGCCCGCGCTCAGTCAGTCCGGAGTCGCAGTGGCTGCTCCCTTGAAGTCAGGGAAACCCCGTAGCAATGGCGCCGGCGAGGCATCCAGAGCAGTCGCGGCTGTCGGGCGAGATGCGATCCTCCCAGGCGTTTTCAGAGACAGGTTAGCTCTCTTTTTACCCAATAGGGGGTGCAGCAAAGTGGGCAATAGCTGATTTATTGGTCTTCTTCACCGGAGCTCTTCACTCAGACATCCATGTCCTGCGGCTTCCGGCCACGCCCCCCGATGAATTGTCTTAACTCAAATCTTCTCTTATCAATGGGATTAACAAAATCTTTAGTTTTCCATATAAATGGACAGAATGAACAGTTGCCACAGGGATATGAGCCTACCACCGGAGAAATGTAACCATGTTTATTTGCCATCTAAACTCAAAATGGGCTATGCACAAATTCATCTCTAAGATTTTTTCCTCTTCTATAAGTGACACTAGGATATTTTGGAATCACCTCAGAGAATACTGGATCTGCCCTCAGAATGTGCCAATGTTTTCTAAGTATACCTCTCATTTCATTGGCTCTATCATCAGGTACCTATACAGCGAATTAAATCAGTTTTTTCCTTCTTTTTACTGAATAATAAGTGTTCTCTGTCACTAGTCACAGCCCTGTTAAACACCTTCCTCAAATATTTTTTTGGATAACCCCTTGCCTGAAAACATGCATTTAACTTTATACATTCTTCATTAAAAGCCTCTAAAGTAGAGCAATTCCTACGAGCCTAAGAAATTGGCCAATGGGAATCCCCTTTTTTTTGAGAAGGTGGATGCCTGCTAGAAAAGTGTAAGGCTATGTTCACCACGGTAAAATGCGGACGTAAAATTCAGTCGTAATTACGCGCCGGAGGGGCGCCAATTACGGGCTGAATCCGTCCCAGTAACTACGGTAATCCACAGTTCTCAAAGAGATCTATGGATTACGTCTCCTCTCCCTGCTCGGCGAATACGCCGAGGGGGGAGATAATTGACATGTGAATTACCAGCGGCGTATAAGTGCCGCTGGTAATGCAAGTCAATAGGCCGGCGAGATGCCGGCCCCCCGCTCCCTCCCCCGCTCCCGCTCTGCCCTCGGCCACACGGCGTAATTGCGGGGCGTAATTACGCCCCGCAGTTAAGCCGTGTGAACATAGCCTAACAAACTATTGGTAGCTGTATTTTTCCTAAATATCTTTGTCTGAATCTGCTTGTTTTCATCCAACATAATTTGAAGATCCAAAAAATTAATTTTTCTCTCGATGAATTTCAAACATGAATTTCATCACAATTTCATTATCATTGAGTCTAGATACAAAATCCCTGAATAATATTTCACTACCATCCCAAAAAAATCAATATCATCAATAAAGCGCCCCCAAAATAAAATCCGATCAGTGAATATTTCAAAGTGTTCAGAAAAACACTGTATATATTGCTGTATATATAAGGCTTTCCTGTTAATAGGTGGTGTTCCACCAGACTTGATAATAGAAAAGGGGCTATTCCTTCTTCATAAATAGAAAGGGTTAAATGGGAGGTTAGAAATCAGGTTTTTAAATAGTGTGCATAGCGGTTAAGAGTTATACATAATAAAAGTTACGTTTTAGTGTTTTATAGATAGAGAACTGATAGAGTTTAAGTTTGCCTATGGCAAAATAGTAAATATAGTACCGTGACTTGTACAGCAATATCAGGTGAGCACCTTTCTTGTCACCACTCTAGGTGTAGCATGATCGTAGGATTTCATCTGCACTGTTTTCTTTTGTACTTCACTCTCCCCTCCGGTACCTGTGACGTCAGCTGACAGCCCGGCGGGAGGAGTTCCTCTGCTTTACAAAAAAAAAAACAGTCACAGATGTCATTGTTCACGTCGCGGTCCCTGCTATGGACCATCAGCGTGCCTGTGTCTCTCGTGTCCCGGCCGCTGCTGCGACATCCTCTGGTGTCCCTGGCTCTTTGCACGCACCTGTCCCAGCTCCTGCCAGTCCTGTAGCCATTCCTGCTGGCAGGTCTGATTCGCCATCTTGGCTTCCTCCAGCTCCCTGGCGTCCTGTGCATACATGTGCTCCCTCTAGGGGCGCGTACGCGGCACTGCACTCCATTTAAAGTGACGGTGTTCCTGTTCCTGCCCCGTGACCTCTGACCCCTGGTTACTTAAGGGACTTCCTACCTCTGCCCTGGGTCAGTTCGTTGTTGTGTGTATCCTGCTCTAAGCTTGACCCCTTGGCTGCTGTATTGCTGCTGACTCATTCATACGTTACCTGTACATTTATCTGCTACCTGCTGAATACCTGCCGCTACACCAGCTTGCCAATTCCTGCTGATACCTGTTGCCTTACCTAGTTTGCTACCATCCTGGATTGTGCTTACGTTTAACGGCTACAACTGCAGTGCCCTGTCTCCGTTCCAGCACTGGCTACACAGACCTGCACTTCGTCTACCCACCGCCTGCGTTACCATCTGCGCCCATGGGGGGCCCAGAAGATCCACCATACCCAGGAGTTTTCCAGCCATCCCGGTTGGAAATCGTTACAACAAAATTGCGATTTTTGTTCATCCTGCAGCACAAAAGCGATGAAAAACTCATATAAACACCAAAGTTGTGCCAATTAAAACGTCAGTTCATCCCGCAAAAGAAAGTACTTACACAGCTCTGTATACAGAAAAAGAAAAAAGTTATGGCTCTCAGGAGATAGCGATGCATAAATATTATTTTACACAATAAAACCCTTTTTTTTTTTAAGTGCTTCAAAAAAAAAAAACTATAAAAATTTGGGGGTTCGCCATAATCGATCGATTGTCATCGAACTCACGGTAAGCGCTTTAAAAAATTAAAAACACTAGTGGATTGCAGTTTTTCTTCAATCTGCCTTCAAAAAAGGGATTTAAACGATCAAAAAGTTTTTTTCCCCAAAAAAATTTCCCAAAATAAATACATCAATCACCCCAAAAAAAAACAAGCCCCTAACATCTCTGTAACAGAAAAATAAAAAAGTTATGGTCTCAGACTGTGGCGATGAAAAAAACTGTTTTTCCTTTTTTTGAATAAAATTTTTTTTTATTATGTAAAAGCAGTAAAACATGAAAAAATATACAAATTTGGTATTACTGTAATTGTATCGACCTGCTGAGTAAAACTAGCATGTCATTTATACTGCACTGTCCGCTATAAAAAATAAAAATAAAAAACACTACCAGGAATGCTGTATTTTGTTCAAAATGCCTCACAAAAACCTTAAAAAAAAGTGATCAAAGAACTATGACCCCCTAATAGTACAAAAAAAACGTAATCATCCCCCAAAAACAAGCCCCTAATCAGCTCCGGATGCAGAAAAATGAAAACGTTATGGCTATCAGAATAGGACAACATAAAAAAGCTATTTTTTATAGACCTATTTCTATTGTGTGAAAGTAATAAAACATAAAAACTATATAAAATGTATATCATTGCAAAGTAAATTTCTCCACTCATTTACACTGCACAGCGAACACTGTAAAATTGAAGCCCAAAAAACAATAGCGGAACTGCATTTTTCCCCCCATTTTCATGGCCCAATGCTAAAATAAACTATTCATAGTTTCATAGTTTGTAAGGCTAAAAAAAGACAAGTCGTCCATCTAGTTCAGCCTGTATTGAACACCTGTGTGCCCAAAATGCACAGTACACACCTAGGTGAGATCCGTGAGAGGTGTTGAATTCAAAATAGGGTGACTTCTGTAAGGTTTCACCTGTTCTGATACTTTGGGGGCTTTGCAAATGTGAAATGACCCCACCAAAATCTGCGTTCCAAAAGCCAAATAGCGCTCCTTCCCTTATACGTCCTGACATGTGCCCAAACAGCAGTTTACACCCACATGTAGGGTATTGCCGAACTTGCGTAACAAAATTTTTGGGGCTTTTTTTCCCAGGATTCTTTGTAGAAATTAAACATTTTCAGCTAAAATTGCAGATTGTTGGAAAAAATTATGCCAACCTACATATGGTATATACTATTTTGAGTGGAATAACTATCTGTCTTTCATACAGAAATTTTTGAAGTTTGAAATTGGTAAATTTTTCAAATTTTTCACGATACTTTGATATTTTTCACAAATAAACAAGGACTTTTTGGACCAAAATTTCTTACTATCTTAAAGCACAACGTGTCATGAAAAAACAATCTCTGAATAACATGGACAGGTTAAAGTGTCAAAAAGTTATTCACAAATGATTTTAAAACCGGGGCTCTGTGAGGAAGGTCAAAACTGGCTCCGGCGGTAAGGGGTTAATATATCAGACTTTTTCAGACGCGGCGATACAAAATATGTGCAGTTTTTTATTATTTTATTTTTTTATTTGTAAAATGGCAAAAGGGGGCCGATTTGAACTTTTAATATTTTTTTTTTTTTTTTATACTTTCACATAGAGCCCCATTTTTTTTAAATCTGCCATGTGTCACTTTGTCAGAGAGGCCAAAACTGGTTAAAGTCCAGGACCACTTTGGACTAGATTGAACTAAACTGAATTTAATGCCGGGCCATGACTATTGGTGTGATAACAGTATAAGATCAGTGGTCCACAGTCATGGCATGTGTCACTTTGTCAGAGAGGCCAAAACTGGTTAAAGTCCAGGACCACTTTGGACTAGATTGAACTAAACTGAATTTAATGCCGGGCCATGACTATTGGGGTGATAACAGTATAAGATCAGTGGTCCACAGTCATGGCATGTGTCACTTTGTCAGAGAGGCCAAAACTGGTTAAAGTCCAGGACCACTTTGGACTAGATTGAACTAAACTGAATTTAATGCCGGGCCATGACTATTGGTGTGATAACAGTATAAGATCAGTGATCCACAGTCATGAAACCCTTTAAAAACACCAGTTACATATTTAAATCAGTAAAAACTGCCTGTCTGCCCATTCTGATGCCAGTTTGAATGCCCAGAACCACTTTGGGCCAGGCTGGACTGAACTGAATTTGATGTGGGGAATGATTATTGGTGTGTTGGCAGTGTGAGATCAGTGGCCTAAAGTCATTTAACTCTTTTAATCTTAGTTTTAGGTTTCTGCTTTGATGCCCACTTTATGCCAGCTGTCACTGTTTTCCAAGCTGCTTTCAGCTGTTTTCGCCTTGGTCCACCTCACTGAAATGTTCTTTATTAAGCTGATAAGAGGCTGGTGAACAAGAAACTAACTTCAGCCTCGGCACTAACTGGATTCATGCTTAATATGTTTTTCAGCTAATAAGAGCAATATTTACATAGTAACAAAACAAAAGTGTTCCTTTTTCTATTACACCAAAGAAGATAAAACTGGAAACATATTAGCATCAAACCTTGGCAGCAAATTGCTCACATGTGTAAATGCTTGTTCTAAAAATAAACTTTTACGACTATATTTGGTGCAGCAGGATCCCCTCTGTCTCCTAAAATAAACCCGCTCGTCTTCTTGTGAATGGATCTGTGCTATCTCTATCTCATAAGAACTAAATTTAGCAGTAACAGTTTACGTCAGTCACGTGCTGATATGCGTCATCTGTCGGCTCAGTTCACAACGCCCTTGGAATAAATGACAATACAGTCCGTGTCAGGATTGGGTCCTGTGACAACACGATGGTGTCACATGGTCATGTGTGTGATCTTCATTGGAGCTTTTGTACTGAAAATAATTTTGTGTTTCAAGTTGCTGCCTCTTTGATTTTTCATACTCTATTATGGAACATTTCTCTCTGCTTTTCTAACTTCAGACCTATTGCTTGTACTGATCAATTGCAGGAGTGGTTGTTTTGCAGTTTTAGCCACAATTTGCTGTTTTTTCCACTAATTACCATGTAGTGACACGGTTTTCCAGGAGAGTGCTTAATTTCATGTGTTACTGTGTGAGATGATCTGATTTTATGCTTATGACTATGACTAGGTAAACTGTGATGTCATGAGCATTAGGACCCTTTTGGTGGTTATATAATGAGATATAACAACTACAACAACTAATATCTGTAGACTAAAATGTTATGATCATGTGTTTAGAATTTGATGTGGATTAAACTTGTGTAGAATCCACAGCTAATTTTGGGGCCAGACCCACAAATAATGCACAAAAAATTATACCTTTTAACCCAGGGGCCCCCAACCGCGGTCGCGGAGGGCCTTAGCGTATCTCCTGCCGCCCGGGGGCCCCGGGCAAACTGATCCCGGGCCCCCCCGCTGCTTCAGTCCGGCGGGGGCACCCTGGTCTGCGGGGGCCGCTGTAAGGGCCCCGCGCAGCCCTGCACTGCACACATGTGCGCCGCATTACGGGAAAAAGCGGAGCGGTGCATCCCCGCCCTTTTTCCCCCTATACTGCAATGCGGCGTCACTGGGGCCCGCATCTGCAGCGATGGCGGCGGGGGGGGTGTGAGTCACTGCCCATCATCCCCCCTCCCCCGCTCATCGCTGAGATGCGGAGTCAGTGAGCGCCAAAATCTGCGTGATAGGGAAGCAGGGGGGGACATCCGACGGTCAGGCGTGGATGTCGGCTGTGGGAGGAGGAGCTCGGCCGAGGATGGGGGAAAGGTTGAGTGACTATACTTCTTTTTTTATTTTTTTTTTTTTATTTTAATTGTCCTGGCTGCCTATGGGGCAGCTATCATATGGGGGCCGCTATCTGTCATATGGGGCCGCTATCTATCATATGGGGGCGTATCACTACTGGGGGCCGTACTTCCTATGGGGTCAGCATCATATGGGGGCCGCTATCATCGGGGGGCAGCTATCACTACGGGGGGGCCGCTATCACTACTGGGGGCCGCTATCTTCACTACTGGGGGTGCATCTATCCTACTGGGGGCCGTATACTCTGGGGCCGCTATCTATCACTAGGGGGTCACTATCATTTCTTGGGGGCCCCGCATCACTAGGGGGCCCGCTATCACTACTGGGGGCGCTATCTATCATATGGGGGCAGCTACATACTGGGGGCCGTATCACTACGGGGAGCCGCTATCTATCACTACGGGGGGCCGCTATCTATCAACTGGGGAAGTACATAGGGGGGGCAGTATCACTACTGGAGGCCGCTATCACTAGGGGGGCTGCTATACTACGGGGGGCAGCTACACTTGGGACCCAATCACTCTGGGGAAAGCCATCATACGGGGGGCAGCTATCACTACTGGGGGCCACTATCTTCACTAGGGGGCCGCTTCCCTACTGGGGGCAGCTATCATCACTACGGGGCAGCTATCATAGGGGGGGCCCGCTTTTTAAACACTATGGGGCGGCTATCTATCACTATGGGGGCCGCTATCTATACTACGGGGGGAGCTACACTACTGGGGCAGCTATCACTACGGGGGCCCCCTATCATCACATTGGGGCCGCGATCACTACTGGGGCCGCGAACAATACGGGGGGGCAGCTATCATTACTGGGGGCCTATCACTACTGGGGGCTGCTATTTCCCCTACTGGGGGCCGCACATTACGGGGGGCAGCTATCTATCATACTGGGGCCCGCTATCTATCACTATTTGGGGGCATTTCCCTACTGGGGCGTATCATTATGGGGGCCGTAGTTCACTACTGGGGGCCGCTATCACTACGGGGGGAGCTATCGGGGGGGCCGCTATCTATCACTATGGGGGCCAATATCACTACTGGGGGACTATCATCTGGGGCAGCTATCACTACTGGGGGCCGCTTCACTATGGGGCAGTATCACTACTGGGGGCCGCTACTATCATATGGGGGCAGCTATCATTAGGGGGGGCCGCTTCCACTGGGGGCCGCTATCTATATATGGGTAGCTATCTTACTGGGGCAGCTATCATTTATGGGTCATTTTATCATTAGGGGGGGCGCTACACTACTGGGGCCGTATCTTACTGGGGGCCGTTTAACACACTGGGGGCAGCTATCTTTCTGGGGGCAGTATCATCCACTGGGGTCAGCTATCATTAGGGGGTCAGCTAAATTACTGGGGTCATTATCTTACTGGGGGCCGTATCACTACGGGGGGGCATTATCATTTTGGGGGCAGATATCTATCACTACTGGGGGCAAAGCTATCACAGGGGGCCCCTATTGTAATGGAGGTATGTGGATAAAGATATCCCAGTCAATAGAAATGCAAATACATAAACTTTATGGAGGTATTCCTTACAGTGCAGATCAGATACAACAGCAGTTTTTTCCTTCTTACAAAGGGTTTACGCATTAGTCATTCCCCTCTTTTTCTCAGCAAACTCTCCTCTGTTCTTCAATCTCTCACCAGCTCCTCTCCCACATGGCAGCCCCGCCTCCCCGGCTCACTTAATCCGTTTTTCTCCCCTGTCTCCACCCCCCGATGCCTGTGCTGTGGTGGATCTAACAAAATTAAAGGGGTTGTCTGCTACAAGAATAGCTTTAAATTGTAGGGGAAAACAAAATAAAGACATTTTCCAATTTTTATTTCATTGTTTTGTTTTCCAAAAAAGATACAAGTTGAATTTATTACCTCCATGGTATTTTCGTTCCCTCATAACAGACCGTAAACAAACTCCAAGGGGTGTTTGTTCCCAAAGAATAAAGAGAGTGGTCACAACAGGTCAGCAGTGTCAGTCAGTGTCCTGTGTGCCCGACAGTAAAAAAATTGATTTATCTCAATAAACAGCTCTGTAAATTTGGGCTTTTGTTTTGGGGATAGTAAGAAGTCCTTCAAGTAGTTTGAGAAGCTAATTAATTACATCTGAAAGCCGGGCTTTGCTGCAAACATGGAGTTTATGCAAATTTGTCTGAACCAGGAAAATGACAAGAATTTCTTTTTGCATTCTTTAAACCTGGGGGAGACAACTCCTTTAACCCTTGCTGGGAAATCTTGCACAGTAACATTACTTAAATTTTCAAAGACAGTATACACATATTCACAGAAAAACATATCAAAATTCAACACATTAGTGGGTACCACACAATCATATGGGGGCCCTATTACACTATGGGGGAGCTATCATACTGGGGGCAGCTATCAACTGGGGCCGCTATCTTCACTATGGGGGCGCTTCTATCACTACTGGGGAGCTATATATGGGGGCTATTCACTACTGGGGGGCGCTATCTATCACTCTGGGGGCCCTACATACTGGGGTCAGTATCATTAGGGGGCAGCTTTACTATGGGGGCAGCTTCATTATGGGGGGAGCTATCATTACTGGGGGGGGGCTACACTACTGGGGGGGGAGCTATCAAAAATGGGGCGCTATCTATCATTGGGGGGCGCTATCATTACTGGGGGCAGCTATTTACTGGGGGGACTATCACTACTGGGGGCCGCTATCTATCAGACTGGGGGCAGCTATCACTACGCGGGGGCACCTTCATTACTGGGGGCAGCTATCATTACTGGGGGCAGCTATCTTACTGGGGCACTATCACTATGGGGGCCGCATCTATCATCTGGGGGCAGCTTTTTTACGGGGGCTGCTATCATACTGGGGCCGCTATCTATCACTATGGGGTCAGCTATCATTATGGGGTCAGCTATCATTACTGGGGTCTATTTTATAGTTTATGGGTTTTAAGGTAAAAAAAAAACAAGTCGTCCATCTAGTTCAGCTGTTGTGTGGTTTGATCCCGAGGGAAAGGGAAAACCCCCAATGAGGGGAGAAGCCAATTGTCCCCATTTTAGGGAAAAAATTTCCCTTTCCCGATCCCAATTGGCAATCAGAAAAAACCCTGGTCAAGACCCCTCTCCTGAATCCTAGTCACTATAACTTGTTTAAATTTTTACGCTCCAGAAAATGCATCCAAAACCTTTTTGAACTCGGTTTTTGAATTCACATGACCAGTCCCTCTGGCAGACTGAATTCCATAGTCCCTAACTGCTCTTTTCCAGTAAAGAATCCCTTTCTATGTTTATGTAGAAACTTTCGTTCCTCAAGACGTAAAGGATGCCCCCCTTGTTTCCTTATACACTCCCTGTGTATAAATAAATCTTGGGAGAGATGCTCTATATTGACCTTTTATGTATTTAAACATATTATTATGTCCCGCCCAAGCCTTCTTTTCTCTAAACTAAATAACCCTAATCTTGCAATCTTTCTGTGTACTGTACGTCCCACCCTGTCCTTTTATTATTTTTTGTTGCCCCGCCTTTTGTAACATGTTCAAGCTCTACAATGTCATTTCCCTGTGCACTGGTGGCCCAAAAACTGTAGCACAATATTCCATGTGTGGTCTAACCATATGACTTGTATAATTGGAGAATAATGTTCCATCATGTGGACTCTATGCCCCTTTTAATGCACGCCCCATTATCCTATTTGCTTTGGCTGCTTGCTGCCTGACACTGCTGCTACAATTAAGTTTAACTGGCCACCAGGATTCCCAAGCCTTCTCCATGTCACTTTTTACCCCAGTTTTTTCCATTTAAAACATGTAATCCATGTAATGGATTCTCTTCCCCATGTGCATAACCTTGCATTTATCAGTGTTAAACCTCATCTGCCATTTCCCTGCCCAGGCCTCCACTTATCCAGATCCCTTTTGTATAACATATTATCCCTCTATTGTGTTGATTACTTTACAGAGCTTAGTATCGTCTGCAAAGATCGATATTCACGTGTATTCCCTGTGTAAGATCATTAATGAAAATGTTAAAGAGGATAGGGCCCAATACTGACCCTTGTGGTACCCCACTAGTAACAGCGATCCAGTCTGAGTATGTACCGTTAATTACTACCCTTTTTTTTTCTATCAGTAAAGCCAGTTACTTACCCACTTGCACACTTTTTCCCCCATTCCAAGCATTCTCATTTATTTACCAACCTTTATGTGGCACCGTACAAATGCTTATAAAAAATCTAAGATATATGACATCCATGCCTCACCCTATCCAGTCTAGCCACTGACTTCCCTCATAGAAGCTAAATGAGATTAGTCTGACAGGACCGATCCTTCATGAACCCATGCGGGAACGGCGGGATACATTTATTTTCAGTGAGATACTCCAGGATAGAATCTCTGAAAAAACCCTTCAAACATTTTACCTACAACAGAGGTTAAGCTTACTGGCCTATAGTTTCCTGGATCACTTTTTGACCCCTTTTTGAATTTTGGGCACCACATTTTGCTATGCGCCAATCCTTTGGGACATACCCCGTTATTAGACAGTCCATGAATATTAAGAATAGGGGCCTATCTATGACATCACTTAACTCTCTAGGACACTGGGTGTATGCAATCTGGACCTGGGATTTGTCTATTTTAATCTTCCTAAGACGGAGCGCACTTCTTCCTGGGTTAGACAAGAAACTTTTAAGTTGGATTACCACATCTCTCTGTTAAAACAGAAGTCTTCCTCCTCGTAAATACAGTGGAGAAAAAAGTGTTTAATACGTTTGCTTTTTTCTCATCGCCCTCTACTGTCTCTCCCTCAGTATTTTTCAAAGGGCCAACATTTTCTGTGTTAATCTTTTTACTATTTATATTTAATAAAAAATAATTGTTCATAAATTACACACAGAAAAAACTACACATATTAGGTATCCACACGACCATAATAACCTGTAGAATTAATCTAACACATTATTAAGTATGAAATGTGAATGGTGTAAAAATATTTTAAAAAATTGAAAAAAATTCTGCAATTATTTATAAGTGAACTTAAACTATTCCCCCATAAAGTAAAACTCGTCTCGAATAAACCGAGGCCTCACACAACTGCGTCATTGAAAAAATAAAAAAAGTTACAACTGTTGAAACGCAAGGAGGAAAAAACAAAAAAAATGTTCTGGTCATTAACTACTTTTCAGGCGTTCGGCTTAAGGGGTTAATATTCTTGCACTCTTTATGTGAATTGAGGATTTTAGGTCTGTTTTTTTTGGATATAGGGTGTGACACGGACTTGGAGGAGGTCCGGTTTCAGACCATTGCAGTGCTATTTTGGTTACTAAAGTTGGTGCAACTTTTTCTATCATATGTCAACTTATTCTATCAATAGTCCATTCCAGCTCTTCACAGCAGGATATATAGCTGTGTCTTACCTGTATAAATCTTTCTTCTCTGGTCACTATGCTGAACATTACTGTCCTCCGTGTTCCATCTCTGAGCATCATTATTGTTCATGTATACCTGTCTATGGAAGTGAAAAATATACCTATATCCAATGTCTGTGGACAAGCATGTGGAAACTAGGGACAGATTTCATGCCCAGTTAATTAAATATAGGGGAGCAGAACCTTCCAATGTTTTGAGCATGGAGAGTAAGCGTTGGTTGGAGCTTAAAGGGGTTGTCTCGCTACAAAGAATAGCTTTCAAATTGTAGGGAACACAAAATAAAGACATTTTCCAAATATATTGCTTTGTTCATCTGTTTTCCTTAAGGAGATACAAGTGAATTTATGACCTCCCTGGCTGTTTCAGTTCCCTCAGTAACTGACCTGTAAACAATTCTCCCCCCTGCTGTTTGTTCTATGTGATAGCAGTGAGTGATGTCATCACACAGGGTCTGTGCTGCTGGGCAGTAAAAAGCTTGATTTATCTCAAGTAAACAGCTCTGTAATTAGGGCTTTTTTGAGTGTATGAGATAAAAAGTCCTGTTAGTAGTTTCAGAAGCTTCTGAGCTAATCTGATCTAATTAGCAACTGAAAACACAGAGCTGGATTCACCAAGGAGCTTATGCAAATTTCAGTCATTCTGAACCAGGAAGTGACAGAGTATTTCATTCATGTAGCCTATGAAACTCTGTAGGGAGACAACTCCTTTAAGATAAACCTGGAAGTATAGGGGTGGCAGCCCCCTACTAAACATAGTAGGAGACTCTACAATATCAATATTGTTGTAAGTGGTGTCATTTTATGAGACAGTGAAATTTGTAAAATTCTAGATAAAAAAAAATTCTATGGGTTGTTTACTGATAAACTTTGTGAATGAATGTGTCTTATTGAAAGTATCATTAAACATTCAAGTATTAGAAAAAAGAATCAGTTTTAACAGTTTTTTCCTTTTTTTTTTTTTTTTTTACTTGCTTTCAGTCATAAAATAGTCATTTAGCAAGGTTCTTTAATGGTTGTTTTTGACTTACAAGGAAGTTACCTTTAATAGGTGGCGCTAGAGAGACGGCTCTAAGAACCTCATCACTTTCCAAAAGGAAAAACTTGTC
>JAODAL010071489.1:0-15509 GCA_025379985.1 Phyllomedusa bahiana
TTTTTACCCCCAAACGCCCCGCTTCGAATGAAGGGGTGTTCGGGGGGCGTTTTTGGGGCTTTACGGGGGGGTCAACCCTTCAAAAGATTATCAAACTAAAAAAAATTTAAAAATTATTTACATTTAAATAAAAAAAATGATCTATAAAATTACATAAAAAAATTATCACAAAATATAAAATACCCCTAAAAATTTTTTAAAAATTTCATAAAATTTTTAAATAATTTTACATTAAATAACGAAAGTTTATGTTGTTAATTTTTATTTTTAAATTTTTACTACTTTAAATTTTTAAAATGTATTTTTTGCTGCTCTCACCCTTTATTTACTACAGCAAGAGTCAGCACGCACAGGTCTTGGGGGGACCGGGGGCCTCAACCCGGATCATGCCAATTTTATTATGACATGCTTTTTCAACACTTTTTTTCTTTTTTCCAGCCTTTTTTAAACCTTAATACATTTTGGCACATTACTTATCGCCTCAGTTCCTAATGTGCCCACTTAGGCAAGTGCGATGAACTTTACAAAAAATTTAGAAGCAAAAAAAACCATTTTTCATACATTCAGGCACATTATACACTAAAAATGAACTCGACTATTCCTTCAAGCCCCTTTCCCCTTTAAATGTTGTCCATGTCTCATTCTCTCTTCCTCTCCCCTCCACTTTTTTAGGTACCTTTTAAACCCTTTTGGGAAACATATATTATTAATTTTTCTTTTTCCTGAAATGTAATACCTGATAAATATGAGATTGGAGAGCTAGGTGAAACCTTGCAGACATTTCCTGGTAGAAGTTCAAATATAGGCTAAACCCAGTTATTTAACAATTTATTCCCATTAAGGCTAAATGGTTGAGAAACATCAGTGTAATTGGTTTCCAAGTATTCACAAAACAGGAGCTGTTTTTTGGAAGTTTAGAAATTATATGTTCCCGAGCTCCCGACCCACTATCATTGTCTCATATACATGTACACTGTCACATAGGCAGGAAATTTTGTAAGGTGTTTTGTACCCGGTCTATAGGGTTGGGACTGAAGCTCTTCATGGAAGCTTCTTAAAACAATCCATAAATGCGGCACAGAATTATAAAGGCAAAATTTTAAATTTAAGTGTAAAAATACATAGCTCGGTCTAGGCGTGGTTATGGCACAGCCATGATGCGACCAACAACTGCATTTACAATGTTAAAAGGGTTGTCCATCTAATTTATAAGACGCATTTTAAGACGCAGAGTGAGAGAAAGGAATGGGAATTTAAATTAATGCAAAAATTCAAACTCTGCAAAAAGGGCTAAATATTCATGCCAACTTTATGTCAAACTATGTGTGAACTGTGAGAGCCACAAATTACACCTGATGGCTACGAAGAATTACTGACCCCTCGGTCACGCCTCACAAGTTTCAAGATTGTAGATTCCTTGACCTGTTGTAAATGACTTGTCTGCTTATATTGTGTAAAAATAAGAGAGGATGTTGGTAGGGAGTAGGTATGGGATATCTTGCGGCAGTGGCCGACTGTGCCCGCCTGTTGTCCGTGGTAAGCACCCTCAACCCCAGGTTCCCCTGTGCCGGCAGAGGGAGTGGGTATGGGGTGTCTTGCAGCGGCGGCCAACTGCGCCCGCTCATTGTCCGTGGCAAGCACCCGCACCCCCAGGTTTCCCTGTATCAGCAGAGGAGGTGTATGGGGGGAACTTGCCGTTGCCTGGAGCAACTACCCTCACCTCCAGGTTCCCCTGGTATCCTCAGGTCCTTTTCATATTGCGGGGAGAGTTGAGGTGTGGGACTCTGTAGTGATGGGGTGGTGCACATGCACAATAACTGCAGACGTGTCAAGTATTCTGGGGTTCTTATTTCTTTTCTCACGGTACTTATCTTTTGGACGTTACATTGTTATGAAGCAAGGCACATGTCTCTTAAACACATTTTAGATCCTCTTTCTCTGGACACTTGGCGACTCTCTCATCCCCTTTCTGGTTCGACCCAGTCCAACTGTGCAAGGTGCTGGCGCCTGGCAACACAGGACACACTTTTTCCACTCTGTGGGTCTCTTGACTTTTCCCGCCGTCCCCCAAACTGCCCATCTGTAATTCTGGGTTGTCTGACTCTCTTCAGGGTCCACTCTGTCCGGATCTCCATTTTCTCTGTGTCAGGGAATGCTCAATCTCAGGTATATCAGTGAGTCAGGCTGCTCTCTTCTGCCTTGGCCTGCCCTGTCTATTGGCGCCTGGATAGACAAGGGTCCCTTTAACTTGCTGCTTTCAACTGGAACTATATACACCAAACATACTAATACTCCTAACTACTACGGGGCTGACAGTCTCCCTCCCAAAACTATCTGCCTGACCTCTAGCTCCGCCCCTTTCAGCTCTCCTGATTGGCTGCTCGCCCTAACAGTCCCAACTGTCACTCTGACTCTCAACTGTCACCAACTGCAGGTTCCTCCTCAAGCTTGCCATCCTACTCCCTGGTTTCCCATGGCAGCCCACTGCTGTCAACATCCCAACACAAGCATAACCCCTTACATAATGACTTGTCTGCTTATATTGCATTTTGTTATTTTTAAGAATTCTAAGATCCTTTGAAGGTCCATGTCTTTTGTGTATAAAAATTCTGTAAATTTTCAGTTCTTGTATAACACCATGTTTGAAGAAGGGAGCTAGTACTCTCGAAAGCTCACCATCAAATATATTCAGTTAGCCTCTAAAAGGTATCGCCTGATTTTTTCACTCTTCTACACCTAATTTATAAGCCATTTAAATAGGTCCCAGTCCCCAAGTGAAATAAACCTTATACTCCTTCCTGTGTCCCTTGTTCCAGTGGCACATATCTTTGGTCTTCTGTTGACAGAGCGGAGATGTCACAGCAGCGGCTGCTGATTGGCTACACCAGTCATGTGCATCTAACTTCCATCACTGTTCGAAGCTGTTCACTTCCAAACTGTGATGCTAATTAGTGGCATGTGACCTGTCATGTTCCATGACTTCATGGTTCATATTCAGTATTGTAATTTCTATTACTGCTTTGTATTATTCCTAAGTTTGTCCCTCTCCTCTTCCTGTATGTGTGCTCTGAGGTATTCAGCTCCTCCCTCTTTCTAGCATTCTCCATCTTTCTGTCTCACTGAAGCACTGTATCCTCATCCTCTGCATCAGCTCTGTAAAGTTATCATCTTTTCACCTACTACTTTGGTGTAAACTACAAGATTCAGACTGGAATAAACTCCTGTTGGTTCTTCAAACACGCCGGAACAGTCCAGTTGTCACTGTCTGACAAGATTGCTGAAGTAAGTTTTACAGTTTAATACAGACTTCCATTACCACATGGGCCTGATGAACTTCACATTTGCTGTCAGCGTATTGGAGTCAGAATAGTGAAAAGATGGTTTAGCAACACAGATAAGCTCACAACTTCAGCAGAGATTGCCACATACAGCTACAGTGTCATGATAGTGTCAAGCAAGCATCAGTCTGCAGTGTGAATAGCAGCTACGCTAAAACGAGATAGACTCTTTGGGGCAGATCAACTTATTCCCTCCTCTTATATCCTGTCTTGTTACAACTTTGGCTGCAGGCAGCACCGCTCACAGTGACCAGCTACAGCTACAAGATGATAGGAATCCTACTCCACATCCTAGTGAGAGAGCAAGATGCCTAACTCACACTACATGGAAGGTCAGAGAGAATCTTGAAAGCATAAAAAATGAAATACTTTCTGAAGCTACTGATCAATGGGAAAAACTGCTTAGTTATATCTCCCATATCTCACAGGGTGCTTGCAATGAAGCACTACTAGAAGAAGCCCTAGGACAACTCTCTGCAATGTATGAACACTATATAATTAAAAGTACTGATTACTGCAATGTCTTACAGAAGATAAAAACCCCAGATTCTCTACAAGAACTGCTCAGCTTCCAGCGCCTTAACATTGAACGTGAAAACCTGATATGTGAAACTAAGTCCAAATTAATGTCAAGAACCCACAAACTGAAAAGAAACATCATCCTGTGTTTCCAAATTCTACTTGGCCATTCCAAAAGATCATCTAAGTCACGATCTTCAAGATATTCTACGTCAGTGAACAGTCATAAGCCGTGCCGAAACTGAGGCTACTAGAATACAAGGCAGAGTTTGCACAGAAAGGCATCTGTGGAAGCAGAGACAGCAGCATTGGAAGCAGAAACAAAATTGCAAAAGAGCCGAGATGGAAACTTTGCAAAAACAATGTTAACATGCCACCGCCATGGCAAGTTTAAAAGGTTCTAGAACAAGCTGCTAGTGGAAGTGAAGGAAGAAAGCCCCAGCCTAAGTTCAGTGCTGTAGAAGCCCCTTTGTTAAGCGCACAAGAGACTATGTGCTACGTCTAAAACAGGAACCCTGAATGCCACCAACATTCCTGACAGTCAGATGTTCCTCCAGTGAAACCCTAAAGCACGGATCTTCTCCCAGATCCCTGCTTCGAGGTCAGTTCCCAGTCCCTAAAACCCATGCTGCATCCTGTATCTCCTTCACACATATCACATGCACCAAGCCGTACACCTCTGCACCTTAATACAATGATACCAAGGTTTCAAATCAATATGACAGCAAGCTGCCCAGCCCCTGGCAACCATGCCGATCCATCTTCACATATAATCAAATGTAAACCTGCTCTTTGCATTGAATGCCAAATGCAGCTCCATATGTCCCTTGTCTTTTAAATTTCAGACTACCACTAATAATATGATCAGCACTACTCAGCCTACAATTACCTGCCTGAAGTCAGAAAGGTCAGAGATGTCAGAGTTTGCAAGGTTCATAGTCCGCCGTGATCTTACTAAAACAGGCCTCACTAGATTTGATGACCGGCCTGAGAACAACAGATCCTGGAAATGTGCCTTCAGAATGGCAATTGATGATATTGGCATTACAGCTGCAGAAGAACTGGACCTGCTAGTCAGATGGCTTGGCCCGCAGTTACGGGAACGTGTCAAGAGACTCAAAAGCTGTTCTATTTGCAAATCCTGTGGCAGGTCTAGTGGTGCTTGGGAAAGACTAGAACGGAGCTATGGAGTCTGAAGCCAAAAAGAATTCTCTGTTTTACACGGCTTCACAAGTTCCCAAAAAATCCCGGCAAGGACAATGAGAAATTCCAAGAACTCAGTGATCTACTCTTGGAGCTCCAGTTGGCCAAAGCATACACTCACTTACCTGGCCTCAGTTACCTGGACACTGCTCGTGGGGTAAACCAAATAGTTTCCAAACTGCCATACAACATTCAAGAAAAGTGGACAGCCCTGGGGTCAGATACAAAAGGGGAGTACCACTTTTTCTTTTTCCTCCATTTCCTACTTCTGTGGTTCATAAGGAACTTTGAAGTCCAGATGACCCAAGCTTCTTATACATTGAGCCCTGGCGGTCCTACTTCATCTCCTCCTAAGTATGACAGTCAACGCTCTAACTACAGGAATCATAGAGGACCAGTATCAGTAAAAAAGACTGACGTTCTTCCTCCACCTACATCATCTCTGGATAAGAGCAGTGAAGGTGAGAAAATTGAAAACCCAAATCGTTTATGCCCAATTCATAAGAAGCCACATCCTCTCAAGAAATGCATCGGCTTCAGAAAGAAACCGCTTAAGGAACGCAAAGAGCTTCTGACAAAATTTGGGATATGTTACAAATGTTCTGCTTCCACAGAACATTTTACTAAAGATTGTAAAGCTGTTATTAAAGTACATTGAATGTGACAGTGTTGACCATGTGCAAGCACTTCATCCATCTCAACACAGCACGGAGCCACCCTCTCAGTCACCGCCGGAGGCAAAGCATGTCGGGGAGAAATTGGACCAAACTGTAAATCCTACCACAATATCTTCCTCATGCACAGAAGTTTGTGGTGAAGGTCTCTATGACAAGTCATGGGGCAAAGTTTATGTCTTGTCAACGTATATCTCAAGGATCATCCAGAAAAGGTCCTAAAGGTGAATGCTATTGGATGGTCAAGCAACCGGTCACTTGCAAGATCTGAACTCTTTGATTTGTTCAACCTTGAAGGAGACACCTACCCTTACACTTTGGGTACCTCCAGTGGCATCACAGAGATCTCTGGAAAGAGAGCCAGTGGACTCATGGTAGCTTCACTCGACAACAAGGTCAGGATTTCCCTTACCAACACTTGTTGAATGCAACCAAAATACCGTCTAATAGAGAGGGAAAAACCTACGCCAGAAGGGCTCTAATTTATACTCATCTAAGGTCTATAGTCACTGAAAACCTGCTCTTGACAAGAAAGCAAACATCCTACTTCTGCTCGGCAGAGACATTCTCCGGGGACACAAGGTACGCCAGCAAATCATTTGGACCCCAGATGCTCCGTTTGCTAAAGACTTGATCTAGGTGGGTGATCATAGGAAACGTTTGCATAGACCAAGTTAGAAGCCCACTAAGATTTCCTCATTTAAAACCCCTGTTTTACCAAATGGTGAGCACCCTTTTTAACCATGTCCATACCATTACTGGGTTTAAAAAAGATAGCTCACTGGTAGACAGATCACAATGATCTAGAAGATAACATTTTCCCTTTTTCCCCGTCCTGGGATGACAGTCTTGATCAGCAGTCTTTAGTCTAAACAAGTGAAGACAACAAAGCTAGCACCTGCACGAGAAGACAAGGAATTTCTTAAGATTTGGAGAGGGAGTTTGCCCAAGATGACTCCAAGAGCTGGGTTTGCACCACTACCCTTTCGCCCCTCCAAGAACAAAACTAAACCCCAAAAAATCTGCAGCAAGCAGTTGCTAGATTCTCTTTTTTAAAAACAACCTTAAAGAGGAACCAGAAATGGGAGAAACATTATGTGGACTTTAAAGCAGAACAAATTTGACAGGACCATGCAGACCTTGCCCACCACTAGAGGAAGGAGGAATTTCTGTACCCCATCTTTTGGCGTGTTTTCTCCATCGCATTCTAAACAAATTAGAGTTGTATTTGATTTCAGCGCTCAGCATGAAGGCATTTCTCTCAACAACCTGTTCTTCAACAACAGTCTCCTAGGAGTGCTAATCTGCTTCCGTCAAGAACCCATTGCAGTAATGGCTGACATACAGCAAATGTTTCACTGCTTCATCGTGAGGGGGAAAACCACAGGAACTACCTTAGATTATATGGCACAAGGACAATAACATCAACAGTTGGAAGTCATAGACTACCGGATGAAGGTACATGTCTTTGGCAACACCCCCCTCCTGCCGTTAGCAATCTATGGACTGAGAAGAACAGCCTAAGCAGGAGAGAAGGAGTTGGATCCGATGCTCGTCAGTTTGTTGAGAAGAACTTTTATATGGATGATGGACTTAAATCATTCCCTACAAGCAAAGTAGCTAGTGATCTCCTCCCCAGAACACAGGAAATGCTGTCTAGTGCAAACCTCAGACTTCACAAGATCATCTCTAACAGTCCAGAGGTAGGATGCATTTCCTTGGTTGACCATGCTACCCAAATTTGAAAGACCTTAATCTTGGCTGTTTCCCCTCCCATTCCGCGCAGCCTAGGTTTACTGCGGGACGTCAAACAAGACATGTTTACACTTCAAGTGTCATCGTGTGACAAACCTTTCACTAAGCGGGGATCTTGTCTGTTGTGAACATTGTCTATGACCCTCTTGGGTTCATAGCTCCAATCACCATTCATGGTAAGATGCTACTGAAACAGCTAACTACAGAAACTGTAGACTGGAACACACAGCTACCTACTGAGAAACAACACAGGTGGGAAGCATGGAAGAAGTATTTGAAAGTGTTGGAGCAACTTCAGGTCCCACGTTGTTATGTTCCCATTTCCTTTACTGCTGCTGTTAGGAAAGAAGTTCATGTCTTCTCGAGTGCATCCATGGAAGCCATAGTTGCAGTAGCATACCTGAGGATGTCTGGAGAGAACAGTAAGCCACATTATGGATGTCTTCTAGGAAAAACCAAGCTAACTCCAAAACCTGCGCATTCTGTCCCAAGACTCAAACTTTGCACAGCTGTCCCAACAGTAGAAATTGCTGAAGATATAAACATCTCTACTGACCTCAATCCAGCCGACCACAGAACAAGATGTACTCCTGCTTCAGGTCTCATTGATGACATGTGGGTGACTCCTCCAAGTTTCTTGTTTCAGGACTCACTACCTACTGAAACCAGTTATGATTTGGTGGAATCTGAGTCTGACAATGAAATTAGGCCAACAAGTTCTATACTCTATACCACAGTGATTCCTAAACTAAGGATCAAGACAAAGACAAGGAATGTAATTTGGACTGTGCAGACTCTCCTTCTAAACTTCCTTGTGCTTCTGATGGTGGGAAAATTCTTTTCAAGGTTTTAAATTTCAATGTTTTAAGTGTAAAGTTCTTAGCTGGAGATGGCTACAGAGGAATCTGTAAAAGTGTCATCGTTTAAAGAGTGGCCTATGGGTCTAAAGTTCGCCCAAACGACGATGGAAAGATCACAAAGTGGATGTTAAGGTGGGCTAAAGTAGGTTTAACAAAGTATTTTCTTCCGTCCAATCACTAAACTGGTTCTTCTCCTTGCCAAGGAAGCTGCCAGCTGTACCATTCTTATAACATGTATCACTGGATTTACCATGGGTTGGTGGAAGTGTTGGCATGTTGCTGCTTCCCCCAAACCGAAGTTTGGGGTTTTTCTTGGATCTGGTTTACCCTTGGATTACTTTTTCGGAATGTACTGTTATAGAATCTAGAATTTTAAATGTTGATATTTTGCATTGTTTTCTCTTTCTTACAGGTTCAGAGAACATTAGTTATACTGTATTATAGTGAAATCTAAAGATTTCAGGCGGGGAGTGTCATGTTCCATGACTTCATGGTTCATATTCAGTATTGTAATTTCTATTACTGCTTTGTATTATTCCTAAGTTTGTCCCTCTCCTCTTCCTGTATGTGTGCTCTGAGGTTTTTCAGCTCCTCCCTTTTCTAGCATTCTCCATCTTTCTGTCTCAATGAAGCACTTGTATCCTATCTCTGCATCAGCTCTGTAAAGTTATCATCTTTTCACCTACTACTTTGGTGTAAACTACAAGATTCAGCCTGGAATAAACTCCTATTGGTTCTTCAAACACGCCGGAGCAGTCGAGTTGTCACTGTCTGACAAGATTGCTGAAGTAAGTTTTACAGTTTAATACAGACTTCCATTACTACATGGGCCTGATGAACTTCACACTTGCTGTCAGCGTATTGGAGTCAGAATATGACCACTGCAACCAATCAGCAGCTTCAGTGGTGACATTTCTGTTCAGAAGTTACAGTGTGTCCCAAAGACGCATCGTTGGAACGGACACTGGAGGAAGGTGAGTATGAGCTTTTTTTTTTTTTTTATTTAACTTGGGGTCCGGGAGTTATTTCATGCTATCAATGTTTATTGCCACTGAGTTTTGCCAGCGTTGATCTGCACATTTGTGTGGCCACTTACCAAGCAAAAAAGGTGTACTGTATATGGGTCTTGGCCATATCATGCATGTACACTGTATTTTCTCCACTCGGAATCGCCCTAAGAAAACAATCCAGCACGTAACGCCTTTATATAGATTTGTTGTGCAAACAGCAGTAAAAGCTTAAATGAGTAATCTCTGCATCCACTGACGAGTTTCTGACTCATACAGAGCCCTTGATCACAGGATATCATGGGTGTGCTCAATGTCGGACTGGGGTGTCTAAAGCCCACAGGTAGAGTTGATTCTATGGGCCCACCAGTTGAGCTGTTTCTGGGCCCACCGATGGAGTTTATTTTACGGGTCCATGCTACAGCTACTGTAAATAACTGTATATGCCCTCTATACTCTGCATCTTGCTTTTTGCTTCTTCAAAGGATGTATATGCAGTTAAAAAACAACTCCAGGTCTTCCATGCTCAGGGGTCCAAAGGGGGATTCCCATGTTGTTCTGTGGGCCAGTCCGAGCCTGGACCCACTGCAACTAGGCTTGGATCACACCGTGTGTGTATCCACCATCAGGCCTCAGATAGTCAGTGCACTATGGGGCTATTTATTAAAACTGTCTAACAGTAAAACTGTCATTGTTGCCCATAGCAACCAATCAGCTTTTATTCCTTATAGTGCTCTGGAAAAATGATAGCTGAGCTCCAATTGATTGATATGGGCAACAATAACAGACAGTGGTATTCAGTGCATGAAATTTTAGTTTTAGGCCTCCTTACAATTCCACCTTTAAAAAAAAAAAAAAAAAAAAAACGCTTTTAGAAAAAAAAAATCTTTGCATTACAATAGCTTTATTATTTTACTTCTAGTAGAGCGTAGTAGCTAATTTTTTTGTGGGGCAATGTCTAATATTTATTGGTACCAATTTGGGATGTATGCTCACTTTTTATTTAATTTTTTGGGGAGACTACATTACTAACCCCTCTCCCCCCTCCACAATTCTGTCATTAGATTTCATTTATTTTTTGTTAGAGCATTCACTGAGTGATACAAATGATTTTGTGTTAGATCACACTATCATGGACACAGCGATATTCATTATGTTAATTTTTTATTATTATTATTTTTTTGATGTGATAAATGGGAAAAGGTTTATTTTTTTCCACATTTTCATTTTTTTTAACAGTAATTTTTAGTCCCCCTATGGGACTTCAATATGCAATCGCTTAGGCTGTGTACTATAGTGATTTAATTCATCTCCTACTAAAACCTGTCTATGGCAGGGAATAATAGTATTAGGCCCCTGTCAGCCATAAAAGCCAAATGGCACCCCTCAATCGCGTTGCAGGAGGGTTGTTTGGGCGAGTTTACATTGGCTGCAGCACCTAAGCAGCTAAATGGTTGGATCAGAGTTATTTGTGGCAGTGTCAGCCATATCTAAGAGCCTGCACCCGCCATGTATAGAGTGGGCTCAGCGAGTGAGTCCACTCGATACTCTCTTAGGGCTGTCAGGACATACTGCTATGTTCTCACATCTGATTTTGACTCCATTTTCACTGTGGTTTTGGCATAGCTTCTACCCTTATAACAGCATCAACATGACTATAGAACACATCCAGTTAATTTCCATTGATTCCTATGTAAAAACCGCGTCTTCGTTCATACAACGCTGTATTTTCGTTGCTTATTTTTGGTGCTGAAAATTAAGTGACATGTCAATTCTTGAGGCAATTTTGGCACTTAAAATGCCCAAATCAAATGACAGAGAGCTTCAAAACAGCATCCAAAACGGCTAACACAAAGTGTGGTGCATTTCTGACACAATTTTTGAAATGGCCCAAAAAAAGGCAATGGCTAAAAAAAATTGGATGGCGGTTTCAGAAAAAAAACAAAAAAAGCAGGGCTGAAAAACCACATTAAAAACCATGCTGGAAAAAACTCATCAAAAACTCATGTGAAAACTGCAAAATATGAGGTGATTTTCAGACGAATATTCAACGCTGTTTCTGTCGGTTAAAAATAAGCGTCCTAGTCAGTCGAATGAACAGACCCTTAGCAGTTAAATAAATTGGAATGAGCTGCAATACCAGACACCGCCTATAGACAAGAGTGGCGCTGTTTGTTGAAACAAAAAAAAAACAAGCAGAATTTCTTTTCATTCCCTTACAACTACTTTTGTTACAACCACTTTAATGAATAAAACAGAAACTAACCATGTACAAATAATTATGCAATGTAATATTGTTGATAAAAATACTATATTTTTGGGAGTCACTTCCCTTGCAAGTAAGTTTTCCATACTTTTCTGTCTATGAACATCTAGTTCCCCAGAATATACACATACGGAGTCATAATACATTGGTTATCAGTCATAACAAACACCAGAATGCATCTTACCAGACGTGTTACAGCTCGCAGTCATACATTCAGGTTCACAGTCATCGACATCTGCTTCACTGCTGTTTGTCACTATCAGATTGGATCTGAAGTCCTTGTCACACTCAGCTTCTTCTGAGGAAAGGTTATCCAGTTCAACTTTCACTGCTGACATTCTGAAGAACTTTCACCTCCCAAAAAGAGGAAAAATCCAGCGTTCACAGGGCAAAGTTGTGAAAGTGCAGAGTTGTCTGCTGTTGCCACTTTTTCTTTCTTCCCTTCAATCAGCTACTCTCTGTCTCCCATAAGAAGTGTCTGAAGAGTTTCTAAAAGCGGCAACACCTCATTGCTTCAATTATTTATTCTTCTCCGAGACTTGAAGGAGTCGTTGACTTTGAAAGTGCTGGATCCTGTCACAGACAGCGCTGAGTTTCTGCCGGAGACTTGGATATGGGAACAAATCCTCAGCAAGTTTCATTGTCAAGTTTATGAAGAGGAGAAAAGAGGACCAGCTGGGTGTGGCCAAAAAGGACAATCTAGACCTCAGATGCCCCCCGAGCAGAATGACTCCATAGCCCTCCTTGTATCCCTCATTGTTTATACAGTTACTTTAGCACTTGAAGGTATTGCATTACATTTTTCTTGCTGTATAATAAAAAAGTAAACAATGTTCAAATACACTTTCTATCAATTCCTTTTGGTTTTCACGTTCTCTGCTTGCTGTCATGCAGTGGAAGCTCTCATTGTTACTTTCATTGATTAGAAATCTGTCCTGATTCTATGATTGTTAGCGCTCAGTAAAGTACAGTTATCTGAGCTGTGTCTGGTATCAAACCTGTTCCCTGCAAATACATGATCTAAGTTCATTTTTTTTTAAATGACAGCAAGCAGAGATATTTAAGCAATGAAAACAGTAAAGGTATTCTGGAAATATTTGTATTTCTTTCTTATACACAGTCGGCTCAGCAGCTAATATCCAGAGTAACTGCCGTTTGCATCACCTACAGCAGCTAGATGAGCTAAGTATTGATATTTATGTCCGGTGCAATCATCTGCGCTCGCTCAGCTGAGCGGCTTGCTCGGCGAAAAACTCCCACGATCCGGCACTCCTGCTCTTGTGAATGAATAAACTTTATTTCATAAAAGATTACAGCAGCGGTAACACCACGACAGATGAAAGGGCTGAAGACAGCCGACGCGTTTCAGGCTACAATAGCCCTTGTTCACGGCTAGTGAAACAGTGATACATACATTTTTTAAAAACATTTTTAAAACCAATCGCTTCTTTAATGGTTGTGACACTATCCTGACGTCACATCCCCTAGATAGATAATGTATAGGGTACATGGCAAGGTGATACATATTTATTATACAAATGTGTCAATGTATCAGGAATAAATCACTCCTGTAATTTAATCCACAGGGTGCCCTGGTGTTTAATTTCAATATCCAAAAGGCTTCCCTTTGCCTAAGTTTACCTATCCAATTACCTCCCCGATAAGGTTTCTCTATAGCTTCTATTGCATAAAATGTAAAATCTGTTATGTCTCCATGATGATTCTGAATAAAATGTTTTGCCGCTCCTGAGACTTGACTTGTACATTTTTTGATACTACTAAGATGTTCACTAATTCTTATTTTTAGTTTTCGTATAGTACTGCCGACATATTTCATATTACATGCTGTGCATTCGATAACATAGATTACATTAAGTATTGATAGGTTGTCACAGGTATCTGGAGCCAGGCTGATTGCATCCCGCAGCTGCTGCAGGGTGCATGGGAGGATCCATAGGGGTGACACAACCAGCAAGGTTGTCCCACAAATGAGGAATTGGGTTCAAGTCTGGGGAATTAGGGGCCAGGGTAATGCTTGAAAGTCTTGTTAATGCTCTTCCGACCTCTTTCAGACATTTCTAACTGTGTGATATGTCCCATTGTCTTGTTGGAAGATCCCATCCACCCCCAAGGAAGACAATCAGCATGTATGGGTAAATGTGATCTCCAAGGAAGGGTTCATACCCATATTAGTTGAGAGTGCTTTCTATATGGATCAGTGACCCAGACAATGACACGAAAGAATGCCCCAGACCATAATGCTGCCACCTCCTATTTGTGTGCTTTCAGCAATGGTTGCAGGACGTTTGTTCTCTGATGTTTCTTGCCTGAAATTCCAATGTTCATCTATTTCATAAAGCAGAAACGTGACTCATCGGAAAAGATAACCCTCTGCCAGTCAGCGGAGGTCCAGAGGTTCAGTGACATCTGCTGCTCCAGGCCTCATAGTAGTAGGGTTCGCTGAACTGTTTTGTCAGACATGTGGTCACCCCCGGTTCATTTTGGCAGTGAGCTGCTCCCTTGTACTGTGTTGATTCACCTTCACACACCTTCATTGCGGATGTTTACCTCTCACATCAATGACACATGCTGCTCTGCAGTTTCTACATTCTTTATTCACGATGGCACCATTTTTTCACTCAGGATACAGTCACCACAGCAGCATCCAAACAATTCACAAACTTTTTTTTTTATAACACATTTTTATTAACTTTTTCAACATATTATAACATAGCTCCGACATGTTAAGCGGACATAACATATTTAGACTCTTCAGGCCAGTGCCCGAACTATTAAAATATCATGTACAGAGTTCAGACAAAACAAAACAGAAGAGCAATATAAATATCTACATTTTGCGTATGCTTCCTCACATCCTTCCATAAAAGAAAAGAACTCAGCAATGTGACAGGGAAAGGACAGCACCATTTAGGAAAAATGTTTATTCTATCCAACCGATGGTCCCTACAATGCTGAAGGTCTCTTAAATCTGCAGTCTCCCCAACGAGCCACTGATCCCCTCTCTGCAGTACCAAGCTGTATATTTAAAGGGGTTGTCTCACTACATTGATTCATCTTACCTCCGTCCTGTTTTCTTGGTTTCATTTTGAATTCAAGGGCGTGTTTACTGGCTTCTACTAGGCTGCAGTAGAAGTCAGGTCTGTAACTATAGCAACCAGTGCTGACAGCCTATCAGGAGAGATCAAACAGATCTGTAGCTATAGCGACCTGAGGAGCTGATGCAGCCCATACAAGAGGGGATATCTAGGAATAGGTAGGACACTGTTAATGGACACATTTTTGCAAAGTATTGTTTTTTTGCAAGATCTTTAATATAAAAAGCAATCCTTATAGTGAGACAACCCCTTTAAATGTTTGCATCTCTGTATCAGAGTAGGGTTACTTAAAGGGGTTGTATCATTTCATTAAATGGTCTTCAGAATAAGGGGACAGTGAAAACAAGTAACTTTGCAATTAGATGTTATTAGCAAAGCTGTCTTGTATTCACAGTTTTCCTTATCTTCTGTTTCTGTTTACACTGATATCCAGTGCTGGTCAATCCCTCCTCCTTGCATTTCACTAGCTGAGAGCTCATTTACATTCTGTTCGGGCCCCGGTCAGCCGTATTCACGGAGCTTGCATTCCTACCTTTCACTCAAAGTAAGGGACCGGCACATTTTAACTCTGCACAGCCAGAAAAAAACAGAATAACACTGCAGGGCTTCTACAATCAGGAGACAGCACAATTGTGTGTCGATCCTGCCTCTCCTGCATAGAAGGGAGACGGCCCTTCACAGAAAGTGGATTCAAAATGTAACAAATCTCCGCTGTAGAGGAAAAAAGTCATGCTCATTAGATTGAATGCACCTGTGGTATGTAACAGCTCT
>JAODAL010071490.1:0-15508 GCA_025379985.1 Phyllomedusa bahiana
GAAAAGGGGGCCCATCACAGTCAGGCTGAGGTTTGTTGTGCAGTGCATTGGCAAGGGCCAGTACAGTAAGATGTGGCGCAAGCCCGTTATGGAGATGGCAAATTTGACTGAAGGTTGTTGGCTCATGAGAGCATGGTGCAGCTTTAACAGGAAATGTTATGAGTGTGGGCGAGCGGAAGGGGGAGTGGGCTTTATGTGGATTCTCTGATGGCTAATTGGTGAGCACCTGAATGGGGTGTTTACCTAACATGATATAAAAGGAAGTGAGCTCAGACCACATGTGATCGGACCTCTAACCTTGTATAAAGCCAGGTTAGCTGGCGAAACATGTCGGTGAGGTCAGGCATGACGTTTTAAATTGTGATCTCTCACCTTTGTCTACAAGTGTCACCTGCTGCAGACGGTGTCACAAGGGGGCCTTATTTGTTCTGTGTCTATGAGATTAGGGACGACTGCCCAAGTAGTTGGCTTGGGATCCCTTACTGAAGCTAGTACTTTGCTATAGATATAAGGCTCTCCTGTTAATAGGTGGGGTTCCACCAGCTTGATGATAGAAAGGGAGTTATTCCCTCTTTCAGAAGCAAAAAGGGTTAAATGATGAGGATAGAGATCAGGTTTTTAAATAGTGTGTATAGAGGTTAAGAGTTAGATATAATAAAAGTTACGTTTTAGTGTTTAATAGATAGAGAACTGATAGAGTTTAAGTTTGCCTATGGCAATAGTAAATATAGTACAGAATAAAGGGCGGCACCATTTTCCAAAAATGTAAATGCTATGGTCACGTAAGTACAGGCAGTCCTTGGGTTACAAACGAGATAGGGACTCTAGGTTTGTTCTTAAGTTGAATTTGTAAGTAAGTCGGAACAGGTAGATTTATAAAATGTAACTTTAGCACTGTAGGGAACAGTTTCTACATTTGTTTTGCTGTCTGTGCCTCTGTTAAGATGTCACCTCATTTTCACCTCAGGTGCTGCTGTGGCATGCTGAAACTTGGAACATGGAACTACAAGGGCCAGCATGCCCCATAAGTCTCCGTTTGTAACTAGGGGACCGATGTAAGTCGGAACAGTGTAAGTCGAGGACTGCCTTTAGTTAAATGGCCGGGCTCAGAGTTATCTTCGATTCTGCCAGCTAGAGTCCGCTCCATACTCCTTTCCCAACATTATGACATATTTCTATGTCAAATGTTGGTAAGGGGTTAAAACTATCCAACAATGTTCTATCCATGGTGACAGACTACAAGCAATCTCAGTGTGTAGAGTCTGATCTTGCAGTAAAAGGAAAATTTACTTATTTCATGGAGACATACAGTATTTCTTTCCATTTGAAAACTGCTTACATCTGGTGTGCTTGCACCACACACATTTACCTTTTGCTGTAGTACAATATAAGAAACATTTTGAATACATACATTAGTCCCATTTACTGGCAGAACTGTTTCCTGTAACAGTGCTGATAAAACTGTCCAATGTGTTTCATCTTGTTGGTATCTCTCCATTTTATATCTAGAGCAGGCAAACTGCAGCCCTCCATCTGTTGGGAAACTACAATGCCCATCATTCCCACTGTTACAGATTATATAAATGCATGATGAGAGTTATAGTTTCCCAACAGCTGGAGGGTCGCAGTTGGAGGATGCCTGATCTAGGCATCTGGCAACACAACTGTAGAGGCTCCTTAATATGCACTAACCATGTTTTGACTGCTGCTGCGTGGACAGGTAATACTCACTCTGGCAACCATGTCAAGCATATCAAAATTACCTTCTGGGATAACTAGGCCTGGCTATAGAGGCAAATATCTACTTACTGCATATCAGTAAATTAGTGTATAAGAAGCATCCAGATCTGGTTTATAAATTTGGCATTGATTTTAATTGATGCTACAAAAGTCTTCCCTCTAACCTGTATTTATATCCATAGCATACCTACTCACAGTAACTTATGTCTATCTGTCTACATATTCGTATCTGTTGATTAGAGCCTATACCTACTGTGTGGTTTTGGGGGACCACGATCTGAGCATGAATGATGGTACTGAATAGTGTCTGAATCTCAGTGTCGGGAATTTGTATCCACACAAATTGGAACAGGAAAAATCTAGATGCTGGGTATGTATCTGATGGGATCAAAACACTACAAGAATTTACAGGAGTCAAAAAGCTGAAAAACTCAAATTGTCTAACACGTTGCTTTATAGATTAGATACACAGTATATAATTATGGCTTAAAGAAGACATTTACCAATAAGGTTTAGCTACTGCAGAAGATGGGGGTATGGAAGAAAGTACAGAGAAAAATCTTATTTTACCTTTCTTAATTCAGAGAAATGCCAATTTGATAACAAAATTCTTCCTGATCGCAAGGCAACCAACCTGCTCAACTTTCAAAAAACTTTTGTTATAAATACACTCATATGTTTTCTCTGTTTATTGTGTATGATTTAGGATAACTATGGCAGATTCTTACAGTTTCTTTTTTTCTTCCTTTATGATACTGCTATCCTCCACTTGGCATCCAGTGTTTTTCTGAACATCAATGTGTAACTGGCCACTCTATCAGCTGATAGTGCCATCCTCACCCAAAACCAGGGCCATTCCTATGGGCGGCTAATTTCGGCTTCAGGGGGCAACTTACTGGCTACAGGGGACTTCTACTTGGCAAGAGGGGGCAACTACCTGGCTAGAGGGGGCAACTTCCTGGCTACAGGGGGCAACTACCTGGCTACAGGGGCAGCCATCTGGCTATTGGGGGCTACTACCTGGCTACAGGGGGCAACTACCTGGCTAGAGGGGCCTGCTACCTGGCTACAGAGGGAAGCTATCTGGATACAGGAGGCTACTCCCTGGCTATAGGGGGCAACTACTTGGCTAGAGAGGGCAACTACCTGGCCAGAGGAGGCTACTACCTGGCTACAGGGAGCAATTTACTGGCTACAGGGGGGCAAATTACTAGCTACAGGGGGCAACTACCTGGCTACCGGGGGCTACGACCTTGCCACAGGGGGCAATTTACTGGATACAGGGGGCATCTACCTGGTTACATGGTTCAATTAACTACCTACAGGGGCCTACATAACTACATAATAGGGACCTATATTTCTACTTGTTGGGAGTCCTATATAACTACATATCTACTAAATAGGGAACTGAGATACCTACCTATTGAGGAACCTATAAGTTTACCCATTTAATGGGCCGCTCTACACCTAGCTAATTGAGGACTACCTACCTAGTTTGGGGGTGTACCTACATACTGTCTTAGGGAATTTAACTAGTTCCTATATTGGTATACAAAACAAGACTAAAACTTGAATCCCTATAGTCGTTTGGGGGCACTTTTACTGTTTGGGACATAAGGGGGTAATTATTACCATTTGGGGTGCTATAGATGGGGAGTTTGTATAGAGATAGGAATTGGTAGAGAAGTGCTGATAAAGTGAGGAATCTAAGATGTTTGTTTTGTAAAATCTACAGTGAAGTCATCATGGCGGTCTGGGACAGATGGAGAAGAAAAAGAGAAAGATAACAACTCTTCAGAGACGTCTCCTGTAAGTCTCCAGATGTAACTTTACTGTAATCGCTTATGTCTGCAGAGCCTGTATACAATTGGTATCCATCTCTGTATGGCCACTGTGTGCCTGTAATATTGGTTGTAGTATAATGGTTTATAGTCAGTAATGACATGGTGTATTATTCATTGTGGTGGTGATATGAGGTCATGGTTTGGTGGTATTATTCATTCACTATATGGTGGTGATATGTGGTCATGATGTTGTGATATTATTCAGTCGCTATGTGGTGGTGATATGTGGTCATGGTGTTGTGGCATTATTCAGTCACTATATGCTGGTGATATGTGGTCTTAGCAGGGCATTAGTAATATTAGCCTTTGGATTCTGGTTTTGTGTAGCAGTGTTATTTGGTAACTGCATGACGATTATTTAGTAGTTTTATACGTAGTACATTCTGTTAAAGCTTTTTGTATATTTTGGATTTGGTTGATGGTGATGCAATCTGTTGCATCATGGTGCATTATGTTATGGAGGGCGGGGGGAGAAATGTCTTCACCCCGCCCTGAGTGCAATTTAGCCTAGGAATGGTCCTGCCCACGATCACAACTGCATAATTTCAGGATGGGGAATAACCAGCAGTAAGTTGTATTTCAGGATATTTTGAAAAATAAATGATTAAGCCCTTAACGACACTGGACATGCACTCGCTTACTTAATTGCAGTTGACACCCACTGGTAACAGCACGGAATGGAGACACCTTCATACCGTGCTGTTTAACCCCTTAGATGCTGCGGCGATCGTGGCCGAGGCACCTAAATGAATGATAAATGGTGCCGCGCACCGCCATGAAGTAGTAAAACCGCCATCTTTGTACACCCTCTTGCATTGTTTATACAATGCAATAGGCTGTATAAATGATTGTGCCCCCTAGTTCAAATCACCCCCCATTTGCCATTTTACAAATAAAAATAAATTATAAAAAAAAGTTACACATATTTGGTATCGCCGTGTCCAAAAAAGTCAGATCTATTAAAACATAATTTATCCCATACACCATAGAAGAAAAAATTCCAAATGCCAAAATTGTGGTATTTTAGTCATTTCAGGTCCTCTAAAAATTGGAGTAAGATCACAAAAGTCGCATCTATCCCAAAATACTACCAATAAAAAGTAAACTTCAGTCCACAAAAAATTCCCCCTCACTCAGGTCTATAGGTGGAAGTGTAAAAAAGTTGTTGGCCGTAGAAGGTGGCACTGCAGTGCAAATTTCAATAATAGAAAATGTATTGATTTTTCTTTTAAATCTTTTTATTAAGCATTCCAGAACATGCAACAAGTGAAATTCACAGAGATTCAATGACCACATAACACCATCAATTGACGGGCCCTAAAAGGGATACATTCCGAAATAATGTTTTTCTTTTTTTTCCCCCCCGAAGCAAGCCAAAGCAAGCGGAAAATTTCATTTTTTTGGGGTAGGCAGGTCACAACCCCCTTAAAAATTGGTGGGCTCCCCTTTAAAACCCTGTTCCGGGGAACCATGTGGTATGAGTGAAAACACTCCCAAAAGGCCCCTGTTTTCTCTGCGAAGTAAGGGATAAAACTCCCCCAACTTAAAATTTTTTTTAGACAGTTCCCTTTTTACCCGGGGCCCTACCCAACCATTTTCAATAAATAGGACAATTTATCAAAAAACACCTGAAAGGGGGGGGAGAGTCGTGTTCCCTTTTCAAAAGGTTTTTTAATGCCTGCCGCTAAAATCATATATAAAATTTTCTACCCCGGGATCACATGGGGTCAACTAACATCTAATGCCAAATGGCCCCATAGGGGATTGTTGGAAATAATTTTTCAAGTGCTTTCTTGGAACAAACACCCGGCCCAAAATCCTTAAACACTGGCAACCCTAGACAATGGAATATACTGCCCCCACCCCCCATCGCAAGCACTACTGCTCCAAAATGCCAGCGGTGCCCCGCTGGGTAAGTAAGCCCTAGGGTAAAACTGAGAACTCTCCCAATATCTACTTGAGGGCCAAAAATATGGGGCGTTACAGTCCCGGGTGAGTAAATGTGAACCTCCAGCTTGGATCATCCCCACCCATTTTGCCGCCCATCATTGACCCCCAAAAAATCAGTGCTTATGTAAATTTTAAGTAACGAGATCAGGCCCCTTTCCGCGGTGCTCTTGAGCAAGAATTTGCGTAACACGGGACCCCATTCTTTTTTGGTAAAGTGTGGATCAATGTCAAGACATACTTCGAGCCTTAAGTAAAAGGAAAAAAAGGGGGAAACCCCCGCCTCAGGGAAACCCGGGCCTAGTTTTCAAGCACAAAATCCTACGTGTTTTAAATGTCTATTAATCATGAAATGACAATATCCCACTTTCTCCCCCATGTAGAAATCTTATTTTGGGGCCCCGGGTTTAAAAACCGGGTACCTACAAGAGTGCAAAAATTTAGGCGGGGGTGCAGTCCCACTCCCCTCAAATTTTTTCCCCCCCCGCCAGTTAAAAAATACCAGTGGATTAATCGAACTATTTTGGGATTTGATGTAAGGGGAAGTGCAGAAATTTTCCAGCCGGGGCTTCCCTACAAAAATTCCCTCTTTTTATCCGTTTTTATTGATGGTTTTTGCAAACCCGTCCACTGCCGGGCGACACGCGCCACTTTTAGCTCGGATATTCGGGAAGTTTTAAAACCCCTTGTCCTGGGGGCGCAAAAATCCAGCGGATCCAGGGCCCTTTTAAACCCCCCCAGAAACGGCGAAAGAGCAATTATGCGTTCTCGTCCTTGCGCCCGATATAAAGCGGAAGACAGTGTAGGAGGGACAGTAATTTGGGAAACTCTATTAATTTGAAAGGGTTTTCCCCGCCCCGTAGACAGCGGGGGCTGCCTCCATGCAGCAAAACTCTTCCATCGAACAAATAAGGGGGGATATGTTTTTGTATAAACTGGGAAGAAATCTCGATATTGTTACTCCCAAATAGGGCATCCATTAGTGCCCAATTAAAAGGGAAAGTGGGGCCCATGCAGGTTTTGCTGTCCTTTAAGACAATGCGTTTTTTTGTCAAAATTGAGTAATCCCAAAGGATCCCACCTCCCCCCCAGGGCTGCAAAACCCCTATAAGTTGTGTCGCGGGTTTTCAAAATCACCATAAAAAAAACATCAGCAAACGCCACTATTCCACGATCGGAGAAACTTTCCCAAACCCCCTCCGCGCGCGACTTGGCTTTAGGCAATAAAAACAACGGTCATCGCAAATCAAAAAACAATGGAAAGTGGGCACCCGTCGGTACCTCAAACATATCTATGAGGCTAGTGCCTATTAATTAAAAAAATTATAATGACCCCCCTTGGATAAAGAGCAAAATTTAAAAAGAGACCAAATTCCCCTTGATAGGGTGGCGGGCAGAAAGGGCCACAAACCCTGTAGAATGCTTTTTTCAGCATCTAAACCGAATCATCAGAAGTCTAGGAAGGGTTTCCCAAAACCCCCCGCGCCCCCCCCCCACCGCCCGAAAATTTTTACGCCCGGGGGTCCCTGCACAAGCCCCTCTGGGCAGGGTGCCCTTATAGGAAGGGAAATTTTTAAATTGGGTCGCTAAGATTTTGGTTATTGTTTGGAAATTGTTTCCCCCACTGATGCAGACTTTGGAATCCATAAGGCACAAACCAATCTGCACTAAAGAAATGTTTTATTTCTCAAAAGTGTCATCAGACTGGATCTAGAAGATTTATATGTCTAAATAAGTATTAATAAAAAGGGAGTACTTTTAAAAAGTTATTTAACTCCTTTAAAGACCACCCACCTTCCTTTTTACGCCAGGGGGGGCGGCCTTCGTCGCAGCGACGTCTTTTGTGCCCAAAATTACACACAAAAAAAATCCCCACATATTAGGGGATCCACACAGCTGTAATAACCTGCAGAATTAATCTAACAAGTTAAGTGTGAAATGTGAATGGTGTAAAAAACATTTTAAAAAAAACCCCCCAAAAAAATCTGCAATTATTTATAAGTGAACTTAAACTATTCCCCCATAAAGTACAACTCGCCTCGAATAAAACAAGGCCTCATACAACTGCGTCATTGAAAAAATAAAAATGTTACAACTGTGGAAATGCAAGGAGGCAAAAACTAAAATAAAATTTCTGGTCATTAACTACTTTTCAGGTATTAGGCTTAAGGGGTTAAGCCTTTCTTGAAGCCTTCACCTGTTCCTGCTGTGACCAGCTCCTCAGAAAGGCTATTCCACAGATTTACAGTTCTCATAGTATAGAAGACTTTGCATTGTTCTGACTGGAACACTCAGACCTAGCTTCTTCTGTAGCAACGCTGTCTGAGCTCTTCCTGCTATATGCATAGGTGTAACTTTGGTTCAAAAAGTGGGGGAGATCAATTTTCCCTCACCTCCCCTCCCTTCCATTCCCTCCCTCCCTCCCTCCTTGTCCCTTTCCCTTCCTTCGCTTCCCCTCCCTTCCCTCCTCTCCCTTCCTCTCCCTACAGCAAAGCGATCTCCTCTAACCCAGCTAGGAGGTCTGGGAAGCCCTTACGCCAAACACTTTTGGTGAAATCCGTAAGGTTATGAGTGGCTCTCGTTATAATAAATTTTACAATTCCCTGCATGGTTAAAGCTGTCATAGTTAAGTAGAAATTCAATAGAAGTGAACATCAGATGCTTGTTTAGTTTACCTATTAAAGCCTGCAACATTCTATGGATTCTAAATACGGCAGGGCCGCCATCAAAATTTCAGGGCCCCCCACGGTGAAGGCATCAGGGCCTCCCCCCCCACATCAACCCCCCCACTGCCAACCCCTCGCCCCGCCCCTACACAACCCCACCCTCTGCCAACCCCCATCGCCCGGCCCCCACGTCAACCCCATCGCCCCGCCCCCACATCAACCCGATCCTCTGTCAACCCCATCGCCCTGCCCCCACACACACACAGTTCCCCCACAGCACAGCTTCACACACCGCCCCCCCACCCTCACACACAGCCCCAACCCAGTGTCACCCAAAAACAGCCCATCGCAGGGCCCCACACCAGCCCTCCAGCGAAAAACCCCACAGCCCATCCCAGCGCACACACACAGCCATCCCAGGTCACACCACAGCCATCCCAGTTCACACACAACCCCCCCACGCACACAACAGCCCATCCCAGTGTCACACACCCCCCCCACCCTCACACACACAGACCCCCCCCAGTGTCACACACACCCCCCCCCCCCTCACCCACACAGACCCCCCACCTCACACACACAGACCCCCTCAGCCTCACACACCAAACCCCCCCCCCTCACACACACAACCCCCCGCCTCACACCCAACCCCCCCAACCTCCCACAACAACCCCCCCCAGGGCACACACCCAGACCCCCCCAGTGTCACACACACAGACCCCCCCCCCCTGTCACACACAGACCCCCCACCTCACACACACAGACCCCCCCACCTCACACACACACCCCCCCCACCCTCACCACAACCCCCCCCAGTTCACACCCCCAAAACCCTCCACGTCACACACACAGCCCATCCCAGCGTCACACACACAGCCCATCCCAGCGTCACACACACAGACCTCCCCAGCGTCACACACACAGCCCCCCCCAGCGTCACACACACAGCCCCCGACGTCACACACACAGAGCCCCCGACGTCACACACACACCCCCCCCAGCGTCACACACACATCCATCACACGCACACACACACCCACCCAGCTCACACACAAGACCCCCCCAGCCCCACACACCGCCCCCACGTCACACACACAGCCCATCCCAGTGTCCACACACAGGGGCCCCCCCCCGCTCACCACCACACCCCCCACAGCGTCACACACACAGCCCATCCCAGCGTCACACACACAGACCCCCCCCCAGCGTCACACACACAGCCCATCCCAGTGTCACACACACAGCCCAGTCTCACACACACAGACCCCCCCCAGCGTCACACACCCCCCCCCCCCACCCTCACCCACACAGACCCCCCCCAGCCTCACACACACAGACCCCCCACCTCACACACACAGACCCCCTCAGCCTCACACACACAGACCCCCCCAACTCACACACACAGCCCCCCCCCAGCGTCACACACACAGACCCCCCCAGTGTCACACACACACACCCCCCCATGTCACAACACAACCCCCCCATTGTCCACACACAGACCCCCCCCAGTTCACACACAGACCCCCCCCCCTCACACACACCACCCCCCCCAGCCCCACACACACAACCCCCCCCCCCCCCCTCACACACAGCCCCCCCCCAGTGTCACACACACAGCCCATTTCCCACGTCCACACACAGCCCCTCGCAGGGGTCACCCACAGCCCCCGCAGGGTCACACACACAGCCCCCCAGCGTCACACACACACCCCCCCCCCCGCCTCAAAACACACAGCCCATCCACTTTACCACCGCCATCCCCCGTCACACACACGCCCCCTCCCACGTCACACACCCCAAACCCCCCCCCGCCTCCCACCCCCCCCAGCCCACCACAGCCCCTCCCGTTCACCACCCAGCCCCCCCCACGTACACACCACGCCCATCCAGGTCACACACACAGCCCATCCCAGTGTCACAAACACGCCCCCCCCCCGCGTCACACACACAGCCCATCCCCTGTCACACACACAGCCCAAACCCCGTCACACACCAGCCCCCCCCACGTCACACCACAGCCCTCCAGCGTCAACAACCCCCCCCCCCAGCTCACACACACACCCCATCCCAATCACACACACAACCCCCCCCCACGTCACACCAAAACACCCCCCGTGCCTCACACCACCCATCCCACTCACACCACAGCCCATCCCACGTCACACACACAGCCCCCCCAGCGCACACACCCCGCCCCTCGCAGCTCACACACACGGCCCATCGCAGCGAACACACAAGCCCATCCCCCTCACACACACCCCCCCCCACATCCACACCCACCCTCCCGGTCACACACACAGCCCCCTCCCGTGTCACACCGACCCCCCAGCCACACACACACCCCCCCAGTCTCAAACACACGCCCCCAGCGTCACACATACAGACCCCCCCAGTGTCACACACACCCCCCCCACCCCCCAACACACCCCCACCCCCCACACACCAAAACCCCCTCAGCCTCACACACGCAGACCCCCCCAGCCTCACACACACAACCCCCCCAGCCTCACACACACAGCCCACCCCCAGTGTCACACACCAGACCCCCCATGTCACACAACCCCCCAGACCCCCCACCTCACACACACAAACCCCCCCCCCCTTTCACACACACCCCCCAGAGTCACACACAAAAGCCCCCCCCAGCCTCAACACACACCCCCCCCCGTGTCACACACAAGACCCCCCCATGTCCACACAAAGCCCCCCCAGTGCACACACACAACCCCCCCATTCCACCACAGCCCCCCCTGTCACACACAACCCCCCCCAGCCCCACACACCAGACCCCCCCCGCCTCACACACAAAAGCCCCCCCCAGGGCACACAGATAGACCCCCCCCCAGCACACACACCCCACCCCCCCATTTACACACACATCCCCCCAGTGCCAACACAAAGGGGCCCCCCCCCCGGTTTACACACACGGGGCCCCCCCCCCCTCACACACACAGACCCCCCCACCTCACACACACAGCTCACCCCCATTGTCACATACACAGACCACCCCAGTGTCCCACACACAGCCCCCTCCAGTGTCACACACACAGACCCCCACCCATGTCACACCACAGACCCCCCCGCCCCCACCCCCACAAAAGCCCCCCCTGTGTCAACACAGACCCCCCAAAATTTACCCCACACAGACCCCCCCCCCATGTCCACACCCCCGACCCCCCCAAGTGTCACACACAAGACCCCCCCCCCAGCCGTGCACACACACAGACCCCCCCCCCGTCACACACACAGCCCCCCCATGCCACACAACACCCCCCCCCCCTCCACACCCCAGACCCCCCCCACCCACCAAAAAAGCCCCCCCCTAGTGTCCCCCCCACAACCCCCCCCCGGTGTCACACACACAACCCCCCCCGTGTCACACACACAGACCCCCCCCGTGTCACACACACAGCCCCCCCCACCCTCACAGACCCCCCCCCCCCCCGCACACACACAGACCCCTACCCGCCTTGGAGGGGGGGGGGGCGTTGGGTCAGAGGGGGCTTCACTGGGGCCCCACATTACCTCAGAGTGTGAGTAGGGCCCGCGCTCTATACATACAGCTGCAGCAGTGTCTGTCACCTCCTTCCTGTTCTCCAGCATCTCCTGTGATCAGAGTCGGCCACTCCTCCCTCTGCCAGCAGGAGTCACTGAAGCCCCGCCCACAAGCAGAGAGAGGGGAGGGGCCTACTCCAATCACAGGAGACGCTGGAGAACAAGAAGGAGGTCTGTTCTCTGTACTATTACTATGAAGCAAGGGGGTGGTACCTGCCGGTGGCGGCGGGCCCCCTCTTGCCTCACAGACTGGCCGGGCCCGGTACAGGAGTACTGCCTGTACCCCCCTAATGACGGCCCTGTATACAGGATATCAAATCATACACATCTATGCTATTTTATTGTCACTGTTGTTAACTTAATACTACAGTTTGATAATTACTGAAGTTTAGGGCTGGGCTGGGACTAAAGAGCAGCCCTGGCAATGAAGCCGAACCAGCTCACCTACAATATTAAAAACATTCGCTGTGCAGCAAAGTTCACTTAAAGGAGTTGTCTCCCTTCAGAGTTTCAGAGAATGCATGAATGAAATACTCTGTCACTTCCTGGTTCAGACGACCTCTTTTGCATACAGCTCCATGCTTGTACAGCTCCATGCAGTGGTGTGCTTTCAGATGCAAAATTAATCAGATTAGCTTCTCAAAACTACTAAAGGACTTCTTATCTGATCCCCAAAACAAAAGCCCTAATTACAGTTCTGTTTATTTTACATAAATCAAGCTTTTTACTGCTGACGCACAGGACACTGCGATGACCCTGTGTGATGACATCACTCACTGTTATCTCATTGAACAAACAGCAGGGGGAGAATTGTTTACAGGTCAGTTACCTGAGGGAACTGAAAATAGCCAGGGAGGTCATAAATTCACTTGTATCTCCTTAGGAAAACAGAGGAACAAAGAAAATATTTTTTGGAAAATGTCTTTATTTTGTGTTCCCTACAAATTGAAAGCTATTCTTTGTAGCGAGACAACCCCTTTAACCCCCCCCCCTATCCTCCCATCACTACTCCCTTAAATTTGTAATATGCAGAACAGAATGAGGAAAACGAAAGAACCCAATCTCACTGTACCCCTAGGAATCACTTATGTCACATACTATACTGTAGTTTTTTTTATTGCATACCATACACCAGAAATGAGTTATATTACACATGGGAGCCACAGAAATTACATTACCAACTGTACCTTAGAAAAGAATTGCACATTCTACTTAAGAAATAATATAATTTACTGTACCCCAAAAATGTATTATATTACACACTGAACCCTAGAAATTACATTACTCACTGTACTCCAGAGATTATATTACGCCTTCCCCCAGAGATTACATTACACACTATACCCCAGAGATTACATTACTCACTGTACCCCAGAGATTACTACATTGCACACTTTACCCCAGAGATTACATTACACACTGTACCCCAGAGATTAGATAGCACACTGTACCCTAGAGATGACATTACACACCGTACCCAAGAGGTTACTACATTGCACACTCTACCCCAGAGATGACCTTACACACTGTACCCCAGAGATTAGATAGCACACTGTACCCTAGAGATGACATTACACACCGTACCCAAGAGGTTACTACATTGCACACTCTACCCCAGAGATGACCTTACACACTGTACCCCAGAGATTATATTACTTACTGTATCCCAGAGATTACTACATTACACACCGTACCCCAGAGATTACTACATTACACACTGTACCCCAGAGATTACATTACACACTGTACAACAGAGATTATATTACACTATACCCCAGAGATTGTTACATTACACACTGTACCTCAGAGACTACATTAGACAAGGTACCCCAGAAATTGTGTGTATATATACATATATTGAACACAGACACACTACACACTTAGGAAGAGTTCACATGACGGTTTTTCGGCACTGACATTGTCGTTTGCTTGTTGGAAATTTGAAGAATTCTGCCTTGCAAACAACCCAGACTGCCCGAGATAGATTTCTGCCTCCTATCCTTTAGTGCTGTTAGTTCATAAATTAGAAAAAATTCTGACAGTACGCGTCAAAAATATTTGAGGAAAATTAGTGTCATGGGGTATAATGTAAATCAGTTTTATGTTGGATTGGACGCCGGTTCTGAGGCAGATCCAGCACTGAATCCGCTCCAGTATCCGCATTCATGTCTTCCGCATGAACGTACCATTAATGTAAGTTCACACGGCATATAGCAGGACGTACTGCGCGCTATGCTATATGCCGGGTGTTTTAGAAATATATGCTGGCCAGTCCATACTTCTAAAATGCTGCTTTCAATTTCCCAGACATGTAAGTGCAGGGAAGAAGTGACATGCCACTTCTTCCTCGCAACACTAGACATACGGCTGTACATACAGTATATACACATCTCACATATACAGTACATACCCTACTCACATGCACACGCAACACCTAGCACCCTTGTCCCCTCCCTACCAGTCTCCTGTAGTCTGATGCAGTCGGCAACTTCTTCCTCCCATCCAGCAGGAGCTTCTCTTTTTCTCTGATGAGGGCTGAAAGAGAAAAAGGGGTATATGAAGGAGGGAAAAAACCCAAAACAGCCCCAGATACAGAGTGTACGGGACTGTGAGCGCATTTTGATTGTGAAGCAGCTCCTGCTGATTCTGCTCTACCAATCATGTGCTCTCACTCGCACTTGAGGCTGCACCTACTCTGCCCCTCGAAAATGCACAAAAATATAGGGGGGCAAAGGGTTAATTTCTTCCCCCTCTGTGCATCCCCTTTCCCCCCTTTACGTATTCTAGCTGTCTTATGGATTATTTTTTATTGAAATGGCTAAAAAGTGGGGGGGACCGCCCCCCTCGCAGAAAAAAGTGGCGGGGAACCAATCCACTCCACACCCCCCCCCCCCCCCCCCCCTAATTACCCTATGGCATAGTATCCATAATTTTGTCTTGTACACACCGCTGTCAGCGGCTCCATTTTGAGCTTCCACACATATTTTTTCAGGAAGAATAATCCTTTATTTTTGCTATTATTTCCATCAAAACAACAGAAGTCACAATAAAAGCTGACAGACCCATTATAGTCAATAGGGTCCTCCAGAACCGGTACCAAATTTTGCAACATATGTACAAAAATAATGTGGAAACCATTACAAACACCAACCACCAAGAATAAGTTTCTCTAATGGATTAGTTATACTCTGGAGTCCACAGCATTGAAATCCCTGTCCTATAAGGAATAACCTTCTTTTATAGGGAACAATTGTGTTTTTTTTCTCTCCTAAAATTACAGCAATGTATTGATGAAATCGCCCCCTAAAAAGGGAGAAAATTTTGGGTGACTACAATCACACAAGCAAAAGGTAGCAAGTTTTGAACTTTTACTTTTAGTCCCTATCTCACCATATTCTACAGTTTATGTGAAAATATCATTTTTTAGACAATCCGTTGGCTATCTCATACTTAAATTTGCTTTAACTATTTAGCATATGCTTAGGTTGCAGATTCTTCCATGAAACGCCTTGTTTTTTGTTTTTGCTCCTAAAACTTTTTAAGTTTTTTTTTTTGTTGCATTTTTTAAATTCAACTTTGGGGTTTTAACCTGCTTTCCTTTTGGGGGGCTCTCGATTAGATTAAAGCTGTTTTGACCCAAAACGGGGTTTGTTTTTCTACAGTTTATATGGTGACACTTGGGTAAGAATAAGGGCATATGATGAAGCCCCCGCGCCATTTTTTGGCGACTTATGCCAAAAAAATGGTGTCGATGTT
>JAODAL010071491.1:0-15507 GCA_025379985.1 Phyllomedusa bahiana
TAATTCCCATAATGCGCCAAAAACACAGGCGAGGCGCGATGAACTTTAGACACCATTTATTAACCGCACAAAAGCCACTTTAATGCATTCAGGGGCTTTAAACACTGAAAAATAGATACAAAAATACAATTCGATCCGCTTAGTTCCATACATATCTTCCTAAATGTTTTTGTTTGAAAGTAAAACCAGAATTTTCTAAAGATTATATGGATCTGTGAATTTAAAAAAATGTAGCATTTTTCTAATGCAGATGTATTCTTCCATAGCATTACCTCATACAATGTCAATAATACATAATTCCAGGAAAGAAATTATGAAATCACTGCACTTAAAGGATGTTCCCCAAAGGTTATTTTGGTTCCATAAAACATATCTTATACTCGAGTATAAGCCAATTTTTTCAGCACAAAAAATGTGCTGATAAATCCCCCCTCGGCTTACACTCGAGTCACTGTTGGTGCTCGGGCGCTGCGATGGCCCGTGCACCGACAGGGACGCTTCAGTTATATGCGACTCCTCATGGAGCGCATATAGCTGAAGGCCGAGTACAGCTGACAGCCTCCGCGCGCTGTGATGGCCCAGGCGCAGGGCAGTTCCTAGTCTAAATTTCACTCAGGGGGTGGTTAAGAATTTTCGCCCCCCCCCCCCCTTCCGTAATATACGGCGCCACAGTGCATCACCCATAAACCAAAGCCAAAATATACAAAAAGCTTTACCACAATCTGCTCATATAAAACTACTAAATCTAGCCTACAGTTACCAAATAACACCACAAACACCAACCAGAATCCCAAGACCACTAAGACCACATATCACCAACACCCAGTGACCGACTAATACAACCCCCCCATGACCCCATATCACCACCATATATGACCGATAATACAAACTGACCATTACGGGAGTATAAACCATTTATACTACAACCAATATTACCGCCATACAGTGACCAAACAGTATTGGATACCAGTTGTACACAGGCTCTGCAGTCATATTAATGGTTACAGTAAAGTTATATCTAGTGACTCACAGGGACGTCTCGAAGAGTTTGTTCCTTTTTCTTCTTCTTCTTCTTCATCTGTCCCAGACGCCATGACGACAATTCCACTCTTCACTGTAAATTTACAAAACAAACATCTTAAGACTCCTCACTTTATCATCACTTCTCTACCAATTCCTATCTCTATACAAATTCCCCATCTATAGCATCTCATATGGTAGCCATGTAATATGCCCCCTGTAGCCAGTGATGCCCCCCTGTAGCCAGGTAGTAGCCCCCTGTAGCCAGTGATGCCCCCGGTAGCCAAGATGCCCACCTTTTAGCCAGTGATGCCCCCTGTAGCTAGAAGATGCCCCCCCCGTAGCCAGTGATGCCCCCCTGTAGCCAGTGATGCCCCCTGTAGCTAGAAGATGTCCCTGTAGCCAGAAGATGCCCCTCTGTAGCCAGTGATGCCCCCTGTAGCCAGTGATGCCCCCTGTAGCCCGTGATGCCCCCCCAGTGGCAAGTAGAGGTCCCCTGTAGCCAGGAGATGGCCCGGTAGCCAGTGATGCCCCTCTGTAGCCAGTAAATGCCCCCTGTAGCCAGTAGATGCCCCTCTTATAGCCAGTGATGCCCCCTGTATCCAGTGATGCCCCCTGCAGCCAGCAGATGCCCCCATAGCCAGTGATGCCCCCTTGTAGCCAGTAGATGTCCCTGTAGCCAGTGATGCCCCCCTGTAGCCAGTGATGGCCCCCCTGTAGCCAGTGATGCCCCTTGCAGCCAGCAGATGCCCCCCTTGTAGCCATCAGATGCCCCACTTGTAGCCAACAGATGCCCCCCTTGTAGCCAGTGATGCCCCCCCCGTAGCCAGTAGATGCCCCCTGAAGCCAGTAGATGCCCCCCTTGTAGCCAGTAGATGCACCCTTATAGCCAGTAGATGCCCCCTGTAGCCACTGATGCCCCCCTGTAGCCCGTAGATGCCCCCTGTAGCCAGTAGATGCCCCCCTTATAGCCAGTGATGCCCCCTGTATCCAGTGATGCCCCCCGTTGTAGCCAGTGATGCCCCCTGTATCCAGTGATGCCCCCTGCAGCCAGCAGATGCCCCCCTTGTAGCCAGTGATGCCCCCCCTGTAGCCAGTGATGCCCCCCCCTGTAGCCAGTAGATGCCCCCCTGTAGCCACTGATGCCCCCCTGTAGCCAGTAGATGCCCCCTGTAGCCAGTAGATGCCCCTCTTATAGCCAGTGATGCCCCCTGTATCCAGTGATGCCCCTCTTATAGCCAGTGATTCCCCCCTGTTGCCAGTGATGCCCACCTTATAGCCAGTGATGCCCCCCCCGTAGCCAGTGATGCCCCCTTATAGCCAGTGATGTCCCCCTTACAGCCAGTGATGCCCCCCTTGTAGCCAGTGAAGCCCCCCTTATCCAGTGATGCCCCCCTTATAGCCAGTGATGCCCCTCTATAGCTATGATGCCCCCCTTATAGCCAGTGATGACCCCTTATAGCCAGTGATTACCCCCCTATAGCCAGTGATGCCCCCCTTTTTGCCAGTGATGCCCCTATTATAGCCAGTGATGCCCTCCTTACAGCCAGTGATGCCCCCCCCTTGTAGCCAGTGATGCCCCTCTTATAGCCAGTGATGCCCCCTTATAGCCAGTGATGCCCCCTTATAGCCAGTGATGCCCCCCTTATAGCCAGTGATGCCCCCCTTATAGCCAGTGATGCCCCTCTTATAGCCAGTGATGCCCCCCTTATAGCCAGTGATGCCCCTCTTATAGCCAGTGATGCCCCTCTTATAACCAGTGATGCCCCCATTGTAGCCAGTGATGCCCCCTTATAGCCAGTGATGCCCCCCTTGTAGCCAGTGATGCCCCCCCTTGTAGCCAGTGATGCCCCCCTGTAGCCAGTGATGCCCCCCTTGTAGCCAGTGATGCCCCCATTATAGCCAGTGTGCCCCCCCTGTAAGTAATTATAAAATAACAAAAAATGACTTACCAGACCTCGGGCCGCGCGTCCGGTCCAGAGCTGCAAAGCGGTGTAAGCAGCGTGAAGTCATCACGCTGCTTACGCTGCACGCAGCCCCAGGGATCTCCTCGGCGGCAGAGCTGCAAGCCGAGGAGATCCAGCGTCATAGGGGGCACGGTGAAAGCCATGCGCCCCCTGCGACCCTGTACAGGGGGGGGAGTCAGGACGGGAACGATCCGTCCCGCCTCCTCCCCCGTACTGGCACTGCTGGCTCGCGCGGTTGTTATAAAACAGCCGCGCAGAGCAGGGGCGCCCTCCGGGCAGGCCGGGCGGGCGGGCCCCGGCGCCCCCTCGGGGAGCGGAGCCCCGGCGCCCCGGGCGGTCGCACGCCCTGCCCGCCCCTAGGGAAAGGCCCTGCCCAGGCGCTGTCAGCGATCTCCTCCCCTGTATGCACTCCTCCGGAGCGCACACAGGGGAAGAGGTACCACTGCGGCGCAGAGAGCGAGCGCTCCCTGCGACGCAGTGGACTCCGGGCGGCTGCAGACTCGCGGCCATCCGGAGTTTCCGGCACAGGCATCGTGTGTCATCACGCTGCGAGCGCGGCCTGATGACATCACCGCCTGTGCCGAGGAGCGCACGGGAGGCAGAACAGCGGGAAGACCGAGCAGCGGGGAGCCAGGTAAGTGTTTTTTTTGTTTTAAAACCCTGCCTATAGCCTGCCTAGAGTACCTATACCTGCCTACACCCTGCCTACAGCCTACCTATAGGACCTATACCTGCCTATACCCTGCCTACAGCCTACCTATAGGACCTATACCTGCCTATACCCTGCCTACAGCCTACCTATAGGACCTATACCTGCCTATACCCTGCCTACAGCCTACCTATAGGACCTATACCCTGCCTACAGCCTACCTATAGGACCTATACCTGCCTATACCCTGCCTATAGCCTACCTAGAGGACCTATACCTGCCTATACCCTGCCTACAGCCTACCTATAGGACCTATACCTGCCTATACCCTGCCTATAGCCTACCTAGAGGACCTATACCTGCCTATACAATGCCTACAGCCTACCTCTAGAACCTATACCTGCCTACAGCCTACAGCCTACCTATAGGACCTATACACTGCCTACAGCCTACCTATAGGACCTATACCTGCCTATAGCCTACCTATAGGACCTATACCTGCCTATACCCTGCCTACAGCCTACCTATAGGACCTATACCTGCCTATACCCTGCCTACAGCCTACCTATAGGACCTATACCTGCCTATACCCTGCCTATAGCCTACCTAGAGGACCTATACCTGCCTATACCCTGCCTATAGCCTACCTAGAGGACCTATACCTGCCTATAGCCTACCTGGAGGACCTATACCCTGCCTATACCCTGCCTATAGCCTGCGTAGGGGGAACTATAACTGCCTATAGCCTGCCTAGGGGCCTATACCTGCCTATAGCCTGCCTAGGGGGACCTATACCTGCCTATAACGACCTATACCTGCCTAGGGGACCTATACCATGCCTATAGCCTGCCTAGGGTGACCTATACCATGCCTATAGCCTGCCTAGGGGGACCTATAACTGCCTATAACGACCTATACCTGCCTATAACCTGCCTAGGGGGACCTATACCTGCCTATAACGACCTATACTAGCCTATAACCTGCCTATGGGGGACATGTAGCTGCCTATATCTGCCTATGGGGGACATTAAACTACCTATACCAGCCTATATCTGCCTATGGGGGACATTAAACTGCTTATACCAGCCTATATCTGCCTATGAGGGACATTAAACTGCCTATATCTGCCTATGTAATTTATTGGTATCTATTTTTATTTTTAAAATTCACCAGTAGCCGCTGCATTTTTCACCCTAGGCTTATACTCGAGTCAATAAGCTTTCCAGGCTTTTGTGGCAAAAGTAGGTGCCTTGGCTTATACTCGGGTCGGCTTATACTCGAGTATATATACGGTACCTCAAACAAATGAAAGTAATTTTTTTAATTAATGACATATGTTTTCAAGATTAAATTAAGTAAAAATAAACTAAAATTCCATTTTTAATATTAAGGAAAAAATTATGGAATCACCTAGGAATGTTCATTCCTAAAACAAATTCTGGCACAAGTGTTAAAATGAAAAGTAATATTAGTTTAGTTACAAAAGTGGAAGTTAACCAAATAAAGAAAAAATAAAATTCTTCTATGGCACTCACCCTAAATATTGCAACTTAGCTGGTGCTGTTTTATGTTTTCTTCATTACCTGCATATTGTATAAAGCCTGAATAAATTTGCAATATTTATGGTGAGTGCTGTGAAGAATTTTCTTCTTATATGGTTGATTCTAAGAAATGCTGCCTTTGACCACTGGGTACTACCAGTACTACTATCATTACACTTCAATAAGTAATGCAGGTATTATTCTTGATTACATGGGACAAAAGGGAAAGTGCTTACATCTTAATAAACTGCTGGACATGGCTAATTCAAAGAAAACATGGCACCCAACAAGACAATTTTGAATTGAAACAATAGAAAGTATTTTAAAACTCATTCAAGATGAAAATTAAAAAAAGCATAATAAAGAAAACATACTGGACAGGTAGATCAAGGAAGATCATCAGGATAGAAAACTCAAGAAATAGCCTCAAACTACTTTGCACCAATAAATTTTTTCATGCAAAGTCCTACAATCCTTCGCCAGTTTAGGCTCCCTTGATACTTCACTCCCCTTTTTTGGGCGAAAACTCCCAGCCCAACAGACTCCTCAAAACTGACACCTGCTTAGACTGACTGATACTCTCTGCCACTCCGGCAGAATGACAGGCATGCAACATTTCACTTAAGTAGCTAGGCATCCAGTGACTACACAAAACCAAAAATTTTGTTAGTGAAAAACGCTTGCTCTCCAGGCCTCAATCAGCAATATCAAATAAGGGGCCTCCCCGAAATTTGGGTGGGGGGGAAAACCCAGCATGCAACCTTCTTCAAGCCCTGCTTCACACACTCTTTTGCAAAGGACAGTGGATCCAAATTTTATTGATGCTTTCCCAAGAGACAGGTCTCAAACTCATAGATCAATTGCAGGTCAGCTTGGCACCCCAATGGACCATCTGCCATTGGCCCCGAAACTTTTCTCCCCCTCCCCCAAACAACAATTCGAGCACAATGACTGCACCCACTTCAACACTGGATTTTTCATGGACCCACAACAATGCTGGCACCACCTCCTTTTGATAACTGACAGCAAAGGAGTAATTTATGTTGTCAGCTCACTTTTAGGCTCAGTCCACAGAGGAATTTAAGTCAATTTCCACAGGATTCCAACCAAAATCCAGTTAAAACTGAAAGAAAATTTTTTCCCATGCCTCAATAGAAAATATGAGTTTAGTTCTGTAACCATATTTTTTCGGGTTTCAAACCAACACACAGAAAAAAAACTTTGAACTGTTCATTTCCCTTTGGGCATATTTAGGGGGAGCAAAAAAACTGTTTTGGTGGAATTGTTTTTTAATTTTAGGAAAAATTTTTATCCTAAAAAAACCCAATTACTTGTGTTCGGAAAGAAAACGTCTTTTTTTCTAAAGGGCCCCAGCACATGGGGGACATGGGGCAAAAAACAAAGGGAAGAAAGGAACACCCTCAATGCCATGAACATGCCGTCCAATCAGCAGCCCAGCCAGCTTCTGTGATGTTCACAAGCCCTATAAATAGGCCAATCAATTACATTTATTTTGCCAATTAGCCATGTGTCTCTTATGTACATGGATCTCTCTGCAGCAGCGACTAGATTGCACACTGTGCCCAAATCCTTCCGCTTTTATAGTTACTGGGGTGAAATACAACACACAATGTGTGTGTGTTTATATACACACATGTTCTAACCAGTGTTTTTTAATTTGGGATTTGCTCTCTGTGCCAAAGAGTTACTAGTTTTGGTGAACACATCTCCATTACAGTATTTTGGGATATTGCTCTCTGTGCCAAAGAGTAACTTTTTTCACTTATAGTGGTAACTTTCTTTTAAATACAGTTTGTGTATTTCTCACATACACACATCTCCATTACAGTCAGTTCAGTCTTTTGGGATATTGCGCTCTGTGCCAAAGAGTTACTTTTATACATAAAGGTGAAACACCTATGAAATACAGCTTGTGTAATTAATCATAACACACATCTCCCAATCCAGCCATTCATTCTTTTGTGGATATTGTTCACTGCGCAAACAGTTACTTTTTTCACTTCTAAGTAGTGTTGAGCGATTGCGTGGCTATCGAGATCGATCGATAGTCCGATAGTCGGCCGCTATCGATAAGGTTTTCGATAGTGAGCATCGATTATGCCCTCGCCGCCCGATGACCATTAAAGACAGGAGAGCAACAACACCTTCAATCTATTACCCCAAACAAGGCTGGAGAAGCTGAAAATTAAAACAACCACAACCAGTCAAAGGGGGGGGGGGGTTGATACGTCTACATCTTAGCAACACACTAGGTTATAAAAGTCACAGAAAAAAAAGTCACAGACCATTTACTATCCCTGTCTTGTACCACAGCCATGACCCTTAAACCTGCATCACCCACAAATAAAAAGTGCCAGAAGTATATACTTTGAACTCTCATGTTTACATGAAAATTTTTTGTTTTTAAACTAGAACATTGACTATCCCTTCCTGGAACGCAGCATGAGCCCCAAACCTGCATTACCCCCACATTATAACAATGCCACAAAAAAGGAGTCTTTCAACCACCATTATAGTTGAACAGGACATTGACTATACCTGTCCTGGGCCACAGCATGAGCCCCAAACCGCATGATCCCCCACATTTCAAAAGTGCCGGAAAAAGGAGTCTTTCAACCCACCATTTTAGTTTCACTTGACATTGACTATACCAGTCCTGGTCACTGCTGAGCCCCAAACCTGCATGAACCCCCACCATTAAAAATTTCCGGAAAAAGGAGGCTTTTCAACCACCATTTTAGTTTTACACTGACATAGACTATACCTGTATGGGCCACAGCATGAGCCCCAAACCTGCATGACCCCCACATTTAAAAAGTGCCCGGAAAAAGGAGACCCTTTTTCAACCACCATTTAGTTGAACTGGAACATTGACTAAACCTGACCTGGCCACAGCATGAGCCCCAACCTGCAGACCCCGACATTTAAAAATTGCCGGAAAAGGATCTTTCAACCACCATTTTAGTTTCACTGGACATTGACAATACTTGTCCAGGCCACAGCAAGAGCCCCAAACCTGCATGAACCCCCACAATTACACAAGTGCCGGAAAAAGGAGTCTTTCAACCACCATTTAGTTGAACTGGACATTGACTATACCTGTCCTGGTCCACAGCCATGACCCAGGGCGAGTTTACAGTGGGTGCGGTGAAATCCCAGGCTTGGCGTCCGTCATCTATTAACACTCAGGTTAAAATGCCCTTGATGACGCAGCAACGAAAACTGTCGTTCTGAAGCAGAGTGCGGAAGCGGAAGTGTGAGAACTCCAGCCCTCCTCAGTACACAGTCACTACCTGGGTAGCGCTGCCCCTCCGTATGATGTGACCAATTATGAGCTTCACTTGGAATACTGGTGGTTAGACGCTCCTGTTACACCCCAGGTGGCCCTTTAACTTGGCATTCTTTATCTCATTTTACACAAACGTGCTGGAGGAAATGTCTCCTGTACTTTTGTTTCTCTGTCCGTGCACCAATACTCCATGTCTCTGAATAACCTACATCTGTCAAGTTCCTGTACCTCCCTTGTCCAATTCAGAGGAATTTTTTTAACAGCTATTTTGTACATGCAAGTTTTTAGTAACTTTAATCTAGAAAACACATTTATTAAAATAGTATGGAATCCCACCATGTCTTTGTTCTCTTATTTTCATTGTTAATAAATGGGTTGTCTCAATACATGATTGAAGCTATGTAAAAGATCTTGCAAAAACAAGTCTTTAGCAATATGTAGTCCATTAAGCCGTGTCCTACCTATACCTGATTCTGCCAGCACCATCACCCCTGAGCCACTCTTGACACATGTGAAGAACAAATGTCTTGTTAGAAACAAAATTTTTAGAATATGACTGTAGTAAGCTGCATTTCACAGCACAATGCCCCCAAAAGATTTCAAAGCATGACCCTTTGATCCACTTTTGGTCAATTGTGAAGAACAAATGTCTGTTAGAAACAACCTTTTTTAGAATAGGACCTGTAGTATAGCTGCATGTCACAGCAAAATGCCCCAAAAATCAAAGCATGACCCTTGAGCCGCCTTTGGCAATTGTGAAGAACAAATGTCTGTTTATGAAACAACATGTTTTTATAATAGGACCCTGTAGTATTGCCTGCATTTCAAAGCAGCATGACCCAAAAAATTATAAAAATGACTTCTCAGCCACGTTAAAAATTGGTGAGGGAGAAATCCACTGTAGAAGCCACATTTCTGTTACAGAAGTGACCAGATTATGCAGTAATCTCACAGTACATGACCCTCAACATTATAAATATGATTCTACATCCACTATTAAAAATTGTGAGGGAGAAATGCCATTTAGGACGCCACAATTCTGTTCCTAAAGGACCATAATTATAGCTGTATCTCACTAGCAACAAGACCCCAGAAAAATATAAATATGAACTTTCTCAGCCACTATTAAAAATGTGAGGGAGAAATGCCCTTAGAAGTCACATTTCTGTTCAAAGGACCAAGATGTATGCTGTAATCTCACAGCAACATGACCTCAAAACCATGACAATGCGAAAACTTCTAAGATAAAGTGAAGTAAATGGAATACGTAGTTTGTCCATGAAACCTGTGCTGTCTTGTACAGTCACCTCACAGCAAAACCAGCAGAAAATATGAAACTGTTGGAAAAGAGAATAAAAATTGCAGTTAAGAATGATCATTTTAAAAAAAAGTTTCAAGAGGACCATTTCTGTTTGTAAAGGAATGTGAAGTAGACTGGCAACTAGTCGGTGACCTTCGGCAATTGGGGCCCACAACATCACAGAGATCAATGCCTGATTCATCTTGATGAAAAGTCAAACATCCACCATTATCTGTGGAAAGCCGGATGCGTTTGTCTGTAATGACTCCTCCAGCTGTGACTGAAGTTCCGCTCAGATATGACCTGGCTGCTGGGCAGGACAACACCTCTATGGCGTCAGCCAGCTCGGGCCATTCGTCCATTTTTATACCCAAAACATTGGGGCCGGACACATCAAAAACATCGGGGTTTTAGACGCAGATAGTCGTAGCACCATGACTACAGCAGTCTCTGTGTGTTGGATATTGGCCCTGCATTGGCAAAGCGATGGTGAGGTGGTCAACAAAGATAGCCAGATGTCACCCATTAGGCTGCTGCCACCTTGCCTGCAGCTGGCCCGCCTAACGCCTATACTTGCACTCTACTGCTGTCCAACGTCGCTGATTTTGTTCACCGAGACATTTGGGGAACGTGAAGCCAACGCAACCGATGTCTCCAGTTGTAATCAATCAGCAAGGTCTCCGTTTTCCATGCATTTTACTCTCTATTTGGGTGGGTGGAAGGAAAGGCTGATTTTTTGTTTTGTACCGGGGATCCAGGAGGTGGCCACCCAGTAACTGTTGTTCATTTTGATGGCCTTATGCGAGGATCATGTTGGAGGAAATGGAGCAACCAACACCCTCATGTGAGAGATGGAGCCTTTGATTTCCAAGCCTCTGGTTCGAGGGGCCACTAGCAAACTGATCTATCCTCATCTTCCTCCTCCGCCTCAAATTCGCTGCCAACCTCTTTCCAAGGCAGGGCGTCGGTAACATCGAGTCTAGGGAATTACCACCTCCTCCTCCTCCTCCTCCGCCTGCCCTCGGCCAAGCTTCAACCACAGCCCTGACATGCCTGAGATTATGCACCCTGAGAGCTGATGCGCCACCCTTGCACTAGCTTCAGGACCCCTGAACCACTGCCTAAAGAAGACCGATGAAATTATGTGAAACTGTCGGCCTTGGTGGATGAACGGAGAGAACGGCTCTGTGATCCGCATCTGAGTCCGTCTCCTCCTCCGTCGCTGGCGGACCTGTTGTTTTCAGAGGTGTCCAACGATTCGTTCCAGAACTAAGATCACCCAATGCTCATGCTGACAAGGGCATGGTCCGCACTGACCATTTTGGTTGGCTTCTACAAAACTGCAAGGATGTGCAGAGCTCTTTCACCCTGCATCCACTCTCGTGTTCAACACCCCGAGTCCTACCGCTGCTCGTCAGGCCATGTGTCACTTCGTACTGCTAATGGCATTGCGCTGCGCCATACAATCGCAGGAGTCATGTGGAGGTGGAATTCCAGCATGTTTTGCCACGTCAACAATGAGACGGTTGACGGGGAGGCCGAGCTGACCGGCTGCAACGCAAGCCAGGCGGGACGAAGCATTTGTGCCAACTGCCCCCAGAATCGAACTCAGACCTCTAGCCTTTTTCAGCAGGCAGTCCAGACCCTGGTAAAGCTCTTTTAGAAATTTCTGGGACGACAAGGTTCATGAACATGTTCCAGTCAAGGGATCTGCTCCAGCCTATCGATCTTAAGGGGCGGCCAGCAGATTTCGCCCGTAATCCCCCGCACACACACCTTGCCTGGCAACAAGGTCTTGTCACCCAGCCTAAGCACTCGGTCTCGTTGCTCTTAGAGCCGTCACAATCTCCTGACCTGTGTGTGGACGGTCTCCAAGGCAGATTAATTTCCAACACGGCCCTGGTGTCCTCTGGCACGTGATGCCACCAGGATGTACCTTGGGAAAGAGCCATGCAATCCATCCCCAGCGGTTTTGAAGAGCGTGTGCGCCGACCTGAGAGCCACCGTCACCCCCAGAGACAAATCCACCCAGCACACCCAGTGAGCTGTCCAGAGATATAGCGTCCTTGGCCGTGGCTTACTAAGTCCATGTTGTCGGTGGTAGATGGACTTTTCTCCGGACACAATGCAGACAACCACCGCGTTGAAATTTTAGATGACACGTGGAATGGCCCAGGACAGGGACGGCTTTTCTTTTCTGGCAAAGAAATGCCTGCTCGGGCATCAGGTATGGGGACAAGCGAGGTCATGAGTGGCTGAACCCATCAGTGTCCCACAGACGGAAAGGCAACATTTCCAAGGCCAAAAGCCTGGCCAATGCCGACATTTCAGGTCTTTGGCTTGGGAGGTTTGGTTTAAAGTGATACTTCTGTCTTTTCTTCTGCTCCCAAACTGGAAGACAAAGGCTGGCTGCTAGACGGCCGTCTGTACTGCGTGCAGGTCGTCAAACTGGCGGAAGGATAAGGGAAGGATGTGTCCTCCTGGTGGTGCTGGTGGTACTCCGGGCGACGGTGGAGGCTGAAGCGGAGAGGCCTGATCCCTGATCATGAACTCTGAAGACATGGCAGCTGAGTAACCTTGGTGGTGGCGGAGAGGTAGGAGGCGGAGACAGAGGGTGTGACAGTGGTTGGAGGCCCGGCGTCGGTCTGGCATTTTTTTTGGCCAAGTGTATTCCCCCATTTCTACTCATGCATTCGCTGCATTACTAGACATTTGGTGGGGGTTAACCACTTATGGTTTCTTGCCTCTACTTATGCGTTTTACGTCAAAGGCGGCATATGACATCGCTGGTGAATCAGAGCTTGCTCAAGAAGGCCCAGGCTTGAGAGGTCCTGGACCTTTTTGACGGCGATAAGCGAGGAGCGGGTTTGCGCTGACCGTGGCTGGCGGAATCATATCAGCGGACTTCTGCGACCGCCCTCTCCCTTTTGTGGCGGGACCCGTATTGACACTACCCCATCGTCTTCCTCCTCGTCCACTGATGAAGCGCTCGCAAGCAAATTCTGCGGAAAAGACCAGGATGGATCCGCAATGTCGTCATCATCATCATCATCAACACAGGTGACTTGGTCGTCCTGACTTTCTGCATCCAGAAGCTGGCTACAAGCAAGGGGCACTGCAAGGCGTTGCCGACCGCCCGGATTTTTGCCGATTGACCGCTTCCTTCACCTCCTCTGATGGCATCAGTAACTGGGCGTCAGAGCAGAAAATCACCTTTTTGCCTCTTGATCTTTTAACATGCCTTCTGACCCCAACCGCATTTTGTCCATCAAAGAGGTCTTCAGACAATGATTATCCACAGTGGTGGGTACACGAGTTGACATTTGGGCTGCTTCATGTTGGACGATGCTGATGATGCTGATGACGACATTTGTGGCCGTGACTGGAGGACGAGAGGTAAGACTGCTAGATGCAGGTTGCATTAACCACTGAAGGACAGATTGGCGACGATGTTCGTTACTTAGATTCACAGGGCCCTGACCCAGCGATGACAGGCCTGACGGTCCTGCAACTGACGATCCGCTGGCATGCGTGTTGTGTTGTCGCCAGCACTGGAAGGAGCACCTTCTCTCTTACCTCTACCTCCATGTGCTACCCCCCTCTTTGCTCGCTTACCACCTGCATTTCGCTCCAGTTCAGAAATATAAAAATTTGAGAAGGTATGGAATAGTTTTGGAAAGTCTCTTATTAAAAAGACGGCAAATCACAGCTATTCTCAAATCCCTCTAATCAAAACAAAATTGCTGGATTCAAATTAACTGCAAGGTGTCTTTCAACAAATCTGGACTGGGCAAAAGTCCAAAAAACACGTATCTGTTATGTTTTGGTATAATAAACGGTATTTTTTGCACCTTTCAATTCACCTGTGGTGAATATAGAATTGCTGTTTAAAGATTTACGAAGATGCTGCGTCAATGAACAGTGCTGGGTGCGCAAAATTCAAAAAACACGTAACTTTATTTTTTTATATAATTTACGTTTTTTTTTGCACCTTTCAATTCACCTGTGGTTATTATAGTTTTGCTGTTTTAAGATTTACGTAGATGCTGCGTCAATAACAGTGCGGTGCGCAAAAGTCAAAAAACACGTAACTGTTATGTTTTGATATAATAAACGTATTTTTTGCACCTTTCAATTCATGTGGTGAATATGAATTTGTTTTAAGAATGCTGCGTCAAGAACAGTGCTGGTGCGCAAAAGTCAAAAAACACGTAACTTTATGTTTGATATATAAACGTTATTTATTTGCACCTTTCAATTCACTGTGGTGAATATAGAATGCTGTTTAAGATTTCGTAGGCTGTCAAAACAGTGCTGTCAAAAGTCAAAAAACCGTAATTTTGTTTTGATTAATAAGGTATTTTTTGACTAATTACCTGTTAATAAGAATTGCGTTTAAGATTACTGTGCTGCAATAACAGTCTGTGCAAAATAAAACCGTAATTTATTTTGATATAATAAACGTTTTTGCACCTTTCAATTCCTGGTAATAAATGCGTTTTAAGTTTACGTAGTTGTCAATAACGTGCTGGGTCGCAAAGTAAAAAAATACTGTTATGTTTTGATATAATAAACATTTTGCACCTTTAATTCACCTGTGGTGAATATAAATTTTTTAAGATTCTAGCTGCGTCAATGAAATGCTGGTGCGCAAATCAAAAACACGTAACTGTTATGTTTTGAATAATAACGTATTTTTTGCACCTTTCAATTCACCTGTGGTGAATATAGAATTGCTGTTTTAAGATTTACGTAGATGCTGCGTCAATGAACAGTGCTGGGGCAAAGTCAAAAACACGTAACTGTTATGTTTGATATAATAAACGTATTTTTGCACTTAATTTACTAGATGCTGTAATAACAGTGCTGTGCGCTAAAGTCAAAAAACACGTCAATGATACTGTTTTGATATAAAAACGTATTTAGCAACCTTTCAATTCACTGTGGATGAATATTTGATTGCCTGTAATTCAACTTACATAGAATGCGCTGTCAATGAAATGCTGGGTGCGCAAAGTCAAAAAACACGTAACTGTTATGTTTGATAAAATAAAACGTATTTTTTGCACCTTTCAATATCACACGGTGAATATAGAAATGCTGTTAAATTTACGTAGATGCTGCTCAAATGAACATGCTGGTTGCCAAAATAAAAATCACGTAACGTTATGTTTTGATAATAACTATTTTTCACTTCAATCACCTGTGATAAATTGCTGTTTAGATTTACGAAGCCGTCAGAAATCGGTCGCAATAAAAAACGTAATATTTTGAAAAAAGGTATTTTGCACCTTCAATCACTGGATATAGAATTGCTGTTTTAATAGATGCTGCGTCAATGAACAGTGCGGGTGCGCAAAAGTCAAAAAACACGTAACTGTTATGTTTTGATATAATAAACGGTATTTTTTGCACCTTTCAATTCACCTGTGGTGAATATAGATTGCTGTTTTTAAGATTTACGTAGATGCTGCGTCAATGAACAGTGCTGGTGCGCAAAAGTCAAAAAACACGTAACTGTTATGTTTTGATATAATAAAACGGTATTTTTTGCACCTTTCAATTCACCTGTGGTGAAATAGAATTGCTGTTTTTAAGATTTACTAGATGCTTGCGTCAATGAACAGTGCTGGGTGCGCAAAAGTCAAAAAACACGTAACTGTTATGTTTTGATATAATAAACGGTATTTTTTGCACCTATCAAAATTTACCTGTGGTGA
>JAODAL010071492.1:0-15506 GCA_025379985.1 Phyllomedusa bahiana
GCGTCACTGTACTACTTACTTATCCTGCACGATCCGAGTTACATCCTGTATTATCCCCCAGAGTGCATCACTATTCTGTGGTGCAGTCACTGTACATACTTTATTCATCCTGTACTGACCGTAGTTACATCCTGTATTCTCCCCCAAGCTGCACTCACATTGCTGGTGCAGTCCTGTACATACATTACTTTCCTGTACTGACCTGAGTTACATCCTGTATTATCCTCCAAACTGCCTCACTATTCTGCGGGTTTGCAGTCACTGTACATACATTACTTATCCTGACTGACCTGAGTTACACCCTGTATTATACTCCAGAGCTGCATCACTATTCTGCGGGTCAGTCCTGTACATACATTACTTACCCTGTACTGATCCGATTACATCCTGTATTATACTCCAGACTGTCCCAAATTTTCTGCGGGTCAGTCACTGTACAACATTACTTATCCTGTCTATCCTGAGTTACATCCTGATTATCCTCCAAGTGCTTCAATTCTGCTGGGCAGTCACTGTAATCATTACTTATCCGAAATGATCCTGATTTACATCTTGTATTATCCCCCGAGCGCACTCACTTTTTCTGCGGTGCGCCCCCTTTTTAAACTTTCATTATTATTGTCACGGGGGAGATAGTGGACCCCTTGGACCACCGCAAGCGATTTTTAAAGCCCCGCCGGGGAGCAGAATCTAAGTAGGTCCCTTTTTCCCCAGAGCCCGCCCAAAAAGGGGCTGGACTTGCGTGTGCGGGCTGGTTGAGTACCACAGGCTGACCTCCTCCCCAAAAGCTGTCACATTACCCGACCGTGCCCTCATTTCCCTTTGGTCCCCCATTGTGAGGCCTGTTTGGGGGGACCTGTCTATTAACCAAGTGTGGTCTTGGCCCCCCCGCTCTGCACCAGTGTCAGGGCATTTCCCCCCCTTTCTGCACTCAGTGCAGGGTGTTGGCCCGCGCCTGCACTCTGTCGGGGTTGGCCCCCGCGCTGCAGCTCATGTCGGGGTTGTTGGCCCCCGCTGAGCTCGGGGTTCGGGGTGTTGGCCCCCGGGCCCTGGTCAGGGTGTTGGCCCCGGGGGGCCCCGGGTTAGTGTTGGGTGGGCCCCCGTGCTGCAGCTCATTTCGGGTTTGGCCCCCCGCTCCCAAGCTCGTGCAGGGTGTTGGCCCCCGGGGCGTGCAGCTCAGTGTCGGGGTTTGGTTTCCCCGCCTGCAGCTCAGTGTCAGGGTGTTGGCCCGCTGCAGTCAGTGTCAGGGTGTTGGTCCCCGGCGCAGCTCGTGTCAGGGTGTTGGCCCCCGCGCGCAGCTCAGGCGGGGTGCGTCGCTAAAAGGCTCATGTCAGGGGTTGGCCCCCGTCTGCAGCTCATGCAGGGTGTTTTTCCCCGCCGCAACTCAGTTTTTGGTTTTTTGCCCCGGCTGCAGTCAGTGTCAGGGTTTTGGCCCCGCGCTGCAGCTCAGTTCAGGGTGTTGGCCCCCCCTCGCAGCCCCAGTGTCAGGGTGTCGGCCCCCACCTGCAGCTCATGTCGGGTTTTGGCGCTGCCCAGTGTGGGGGTGTTGGTCCCCGCCTGCACTCATTTTCGGGGTGTCCACTTCTTACACCCCAGGCCATCTTTTTCAAGCACATTTCTTTTTTTCAGACCCTTAGAAGTTCTTTGCTAGAGGCCCATGTTGGATTCCAGTGAACATATGAGAGAGTGCAAGAGCGATAACACCAAATGTAACACACCGCTTCCCATTCACCCCTGAGCCCTTAAAACACAATGATCACGACACTATGGAGGAAAGGGAAAATTGGGGGCAAAATTTTTGTCCATTTTCACTTGGGTGACCGCTTTTGTTTGTCACTTAGGGGTCCTCCTATTTTTACCGGGGGTTTTAGGCATTGATGTGTGTTGATTTTTTTGAGGTCACCACATTTCCGTGATACAACCGGGGCACTGAGTACTTTAAATTTATACTTAGGGGTGTCCTCCTTTTGCGCCCCTTAGGGGTCCTCACTTTTGCCCCCATGACATTGAGCGTGAGTTTTTCCCTGTGACCCAAGCTGTGCATGACACTTTACTTGTATCACTTGGGGGGTTTCCTCACTTTTGCATCCCTTAGGGGTCCTACTTTTGTCCCCATGGCATTGTGCTGGTTTTTTCCCTTGATACAAATGGCACCGAAAAATTTTAATTGTATCATTTGGGTTTTTCCCCCACTTTTGCGGTCTCTTGGGGTGTCCCCACTTTTGCCCCCATAGAATTGATGCGTGAGTTTTTTTCCCGTTTACAAGAAGAGCCCCCGAATATTTACATTGTATCATTAGGGGTGTCCTCATTTTTGGGCGGGTTTCTTGGGGGGTCCTCCTTTGTCCCCATAGACATTGATGCGTGATTTCTCCCTGGAAAAACCCGGGGCACAGACTATTTACATTGTACACTTGGGGGTGCCCTCACTTTTTGCAGCCCCTTGGGGTGTCATCACTTTTGTCCCCTTTAACATTACGTGAGTTCTCCCCTGGATACAAGCTAGCACTACTATTTACTTGTATCACTTAGGGTGCCTCCTTTTGCGGTCTCTTGGGGTGTCCCTCACTTTGTCCCCATGGACTTATTTTGGGGGATTTCTTCCCTTTTTAACAAAAAAGGAAACGAATACTTTAAAATTGTATCACTTGGGGTGTCCTCACTTTGGGGTCTTTGGGGGTCCCCCTCACTTTTGCGGCCCCTTTTGGGGTGCCCCACTTTGCCCCCCATAGACTTTTGATGCTGTGAGTTTTCCCCTGGTACAACCGGGGGCACGGACTACTTTACTTTTCACTTAGGGGTGTCCTCACTTTTTGATTCCCTTAGGGGTGTCCTCACTTTTTGTCCCCATAGACATTGAGCGGTAGTTCTCCCCTTTTATAAAAGTGAGCATGACTCTTTAAATTGTATCCTTGGGGTTTTCCTCACTTTTGCGGTTTTTAGGGGTGTCCTAAAACTTTTGCCCCCATAGAATTGATGCTGTGAGTTCCCCCCCTGTGATACAAGCTGAGCACGACTACTTTACATTGTAAACTTAGGGGTTGCCTCACTTTTGGGGGTCTCTTAGGGGTCCCTTACTTTTTGCCCCCATGACTTTGAGCGTAGTTCTTCCCTGTGAACAAGCCGGGCAGGGGGACTACTTCTTTACATTTAGGGGTGTCCTCATTTTTGCAGCCCTTAGGGTTGTCCCACTTTTGTTCCCTAACTTGATGTGTGAGTTCTCCCCTGTGAACAAGCTGAGCACTGACTATTTTACTTTGTATCACTTGGGGGGTTCCTCATTTTTGCGGTCTTTTAGGGGTGTCCCATTTTGTCCCCATGGAAATTGTTTGGGGGGATTCTTCCCTGTGAACAAATGAGCAACCGAATCTTTACATTGCACACTTAGGGGGCCCTACTTTTGGGGTCTCTTAGGGGTGTCCCATTTTTGTCCCTTTTAAATTGATGCTGTGAGTTCTTCCCTGTGATACAAAAAGAGCCCCGAATACTTTACATTGCATCACTTAGGGGTGTCCTCATTTTTTGCGGTCCTTAGGGGGTGCCCTCACTTTTGTCCCCCCATAGACATTGAGCTGTGATTCTTCCCCTGTGATACGCCTGCACTGACAACTTTACTTTGATCCTTGGGGTGTCCCACCTAGGGGTGTCCCCACTTTTGCCCCCCCATAACATTGATGCTGTGAGTTCTTCCCTGTGATACAACCGGCAGGACTACTTTCATTTTACACTTAGGGGTGTCCCCCTTTTTTTGCGTCCTTGGGGTGTCCTCATTTTTTTCCCCCATAGACATTGAGCTTATTTTCCCCCCTTTTAACAAGCGAGCACTGATATTTTACTTTGTAGAAGAGTGAAAAAAATCAGGCGATACCTTTTTCATATATTTTATGGGGAGCTTTTTGAGAGTACTAGCTCCCTTCTTCAGACAGGTTGTTATACAAGAAATTGAAAATTCACAGACTTTTTATACACAAAAGACCTGGACCTTCAAAGGGTCTTCGAATTCTTAAAAAAAAAAAAGCACAGAAAAATGGGACATGAATTACCAAAAAAATCACAGGGCTACACTTACAGCTTCAGCTGAAGCTGTAAGTTTTACCCTGTGATTTTTTGGTAATTCATGTCCCATTTTTCTGTGCTTTTTTTCTTTTTAATAGTGTAGGGACTCGCAAGAGATGAGGGCCTTGCCGTTGGCTTGCGAGCTTGCGTACTGTAGCTACTGTAACAACTAATACCTCTTTATTTTCATATTTTGATATTTTTCCCAGCATGTTATCTTTTTGCCCTAAAAAACTGGGGAGCTTAGTGTACAATATTTTGTGCAGTGTACCTTCTAAGTGCTGGGCAGCTTGCCCACTGTCCTCTGTGGGGAGATATAAGCTGAAACCCAGCATGGTATAACTGTACAAAAGGCGTTACCCTCTGTATCGCTTTATCCATATGCAATTCTCATCAGGTATTGTTGCATTTTTAAGCAGTCTCCCCATGTGTTATACTGTGGTTTTTTTGCATGCTGGTGTGAACTAGTACCTAGAGCATTTGCTCATTAATTAACGGCACCTGCTATCTTTTCCCATGCAGCAGAAGGGCCAGAGTCGCCTGCCGCTGGGATTTAGTGCATCTAACAGCCGCTGAAGCTGTAAGTGTAGCCCTGTGATTTTTTGGTAATTCATGTCCCATTTTTTCTGTGCTTTTTTTCTTTTTAATAGTGTAGGGACTCGCAAGAGATGAGGAGCCTTGCCGTTGGCTTGCGAGCTTGCGTACTGTAGCTACTGTAACAACTAATACCTCATATTTTCATATTTTGATATTTTTCCCAGCATGTTATCTTTTTGCCCTAAAATACTGGGGAGCTTAGGGTACAAGTATTTTGTGCAGTGTACCTTCTAAGTGCTGGGCAGCTTGCCCACTGTCCTCTGTGGGAGATATAAGCTGAAACCCAGCATGGTATAACTGTACAGATGGCGTTACCCTCTGTATCGCTTTATCCATATGCAATTCTCATCAGGTATTGTTGCATTTTTAAGCAGTCTCCCCATGTGTTATACTGTGGTTTTTTTGCATGCTGGTGTGAACTAGTACCTAGAGCATTTGCTCATTAATTAACGGCACCTGCTATCTTTTCCCATGCAGCAGAAGGGCCAGAGTCGCCTGCCGCTGGGATTTAGTGCATCTAACAGCCGCTGAAGCTGTAAGTGTAGCCCTGTGATTTTTCTTCGAATTCTTAACAATAACAAAATGCAATATAAGCAGAGAAGTCATTTACAACAGGTCAAGCAGTCAACTATCTGGAAACCTGTGAGGAATGACGGAGGGGTCAGTAATTCTGTGTCTTATCTGTAGCCATCAGGCCGTGATTTGTGACCATCACAGTTCACACATAGTTTGACATAAAGCTGGCATGAATATTTAGCCCTTTTTGCAGAGTTTGAAGTTTTTGCATTAATTTATATTCCCGCTCCTTTCTCTCCCTCTGCGTCTTAAAGTGTCCCATTAAAACCATAATTTTCAGATCTTCAATAGAGTGGTCCTCTCTGGAGAAGTGTTGTGCAACTGGAAGATCAGTTCTGCTGTTAAATATGAAATCTGTGGGGTTCAGCGCGGCTGAGCTTTCCCCTTTTCCCCCCCCACATAGAGGCCTGGGGTCGGGCATTGCCGACACAAATCAATACACCACTTTTGCTAGACCTGCGGGAAAATGTCCCCCTAATTCTGTCACCTGTGGGACGGGGACAGGTACACTGTCAGCATGTGGATGTCCTGCAGGTCTGCCCCTTTTCTGCGGGCGGGAGGCGCCTTTTCATTGGGCCTTCAGAGCGCTCCGGGCAATAACGCCGCAGGTTTGGTGGGTTTCCGAAAGGAAAGGGGAGGGGGGGCTGGAATATGCTTTTAGTCTATTGTCCTTATGAGCAAGGTTAAGTTCCTTGCAATCTTTTGTAGGATCCCAGCTTGGGTTGTAGGTAAAAAAACTAGGGGCATCTTTCTCCTTCTGGTCTCTTTGTGAGTTCTTCCCTTGATACAAGCCGGGGATGATACTTTACATTGTATCACTTAAAGGGTTCCTCACCTAGGGTTCCTCATTTTGTCCCCATAGACTTGAGCTGGGGTTTTCCCTTTATACAAGCCGGGGACTGACTACTTTACATTGTTCATCACTTTTGGGGTGTCCCCCACCTAAAGGGGGGTCCTCACTTTTTTGGGCCCCCTAGACCCTTGATAAAGGGGGGTTTTTTCTCATGGATACAAAGCCGGGGGACTAATTACTTTTCCTTGTAACAGGGGCAATCCTTAATGTTTTTCCAAGAAAAGAAAAAAAACCAAAAATGTGAGGGGGGGGACTAAAAATTTTTGTGCGAAACGGTTTTTTAAAAAAGAAAATTTTTTTATTTAAAGAAAACAAGCAAGATTTTTAAAAAAAAGGGTGGAAATTAAAAAACCCAAAAAAACAAGTCAAATTTGGGCCCCAACAATTTGGTTTTTTTGGGTTTTTTTTGCACCAAACAACTGTTTTTCGGGCCCTATTCCAAAAACATACTGAAAGGGGCGTAAAACCAAAAATAGGGAGGCAGGGCCCCAGGCCAAAGGGCACAAAGGGGGGCGCCTCAAAAATCAGGGGACCACCACCCCAGACCTTAAGAAGGGGTTTCCTCATTCAAAAGGGGGCAAATAATTACACTCATTTACGCATCCTTAAAAAGGCGAGGCGGGCCCCCTCCCTTTTGACTAGTCCCCCCAAAATCTGGGTTTAAAATTTCATAAATTTTTTTTTTTTAAAAAAGGGGAAACTTAATTTACAAAGTGGGACTGGCAAACTTCCTTCCTTTGTCAGCTGCAGCCGCTAAGCTGTGTCGGACCCTTTATGAGAAAGGAAAAAGGGGTTTTTTTTATCTCCCGGGTTTTACAACCCCGTAAGAAGCGATTACAAATGAACCCAAAGGAAAAAGCCAAACGGGGCGGGCCCCCAGGCCCCAGTTTGGGGGGCGGAAAGAAAAAGAGGGGTCCTTTATGAATGTTTGGTGACGCACCCGGGGCCCCCCACATCCGGGAAATGACAGCGGGCCAAACCCCGCAACCGAAATTTAGAATTTAACCCAAAGCAAGGGGCCCCGGGGGGATGAGGCCATTTCTGAAACCCCCACAGCCCCAAAAACCCCCCAAACCAAAACACAAGGACAGCAGGGAAAAACAACCCAAAGGAAAAAAGACTGGGGGAATGAGGAGCCTCAACATCTACAGCAGATAATACAGGAAAAGAGAGACAGTCAAATGGTACAGCAAAAATACAGGGTTTTGTGCGGGGAAAAAGACAGTCCAATTACAGCAAAAATACGGGCTGTCGGTTTTAAAAGACAGTTTTACCCTTTTCAGCAATAATCAGGGTTCTGGGGGGAAATAAGAACGTCTACTGTACCGCAGAAAACATGTCTGTGCAGTATAAGAACAATTTTACCCGTGGGAGCAATAAACAGGTTCTGGGGCGGAATTGAGAGAAAACTACTGTACAGCAAAATAATACAGGTTTTGAGCAGTATAAAAGAACACCTACAATAACACAAATAATAAAAGTCGTGGGGGATAGAGAAGTCCCACTGTTAAAAGCAATAATACAAAGGGCTGTGCGGTAAAAAGGAGGGCTATGGGGTTTCAAACAGATAAAACAGGGCTTGCGGGGATAAAAGAGTCTAAATTACAGCAGATAATTTCAGGCTGTGCATTTTAAAAAGACAGCAATTTCTGTCAGGGAATAATACAGGCTGTGCAGAAAAGAAAACCTTCTACGTAAACGCAGAAAATACAGGTTCCCTTTCAAAAAGAAAAAAATCAAATGTACCCGCGATAATACAGGTCCCGTGCAGTAAAGAACAGTCTACTGTACAGGGAAAATAATACAGGGCCGTGCATTAAAAGAAAAGTCACGTACCCGCAGATAATACAGGGCTGGCAGGGAATAGGAGACAGTCTACTGTACACAGATAATACAGGGCTGGGGCAGGTATAAGACAGTAATTGACAGCCCGAATAATACAGGCTGTGTGGTATAGAGACAGCCATTGAAAAAGGGAGATAAAACAGGGCTTTGCAGTATAGAGAGACAGTCACCCGGAAAAGCAAAAATAATACAGGTCTTTTAGTGTAAAGAGAGACATTTTACTGGGACAGCAATAAAAACAGGTTTTTGTGCGGGAAAAAAGAGAGTCTACTTAAAAGCAGAAAAATAACCCGGTCTTTTGGGAGTAAAGAGAGACAGCTTTCAGGAAAAGAAAAATAAAAAAAAGGTTTTGTGCAGGGATAAGAGAGACAGTCTAAAAGTACACAAAAAAATACAGGGCTGTGCAATTTAAAAAGGGCAGTTTAACTGGACAGCAGAAAAATAAAGGTCGTGCAGTATAGAACAGGGCCCAACTGGGCCGCAGATAATAAAAGGGCTGTGCAGTTTTAAAAGAGAAGTCAACTGTACAGCAGAAAAATACAGGTCTTTGCAGGAATAAGACAGGTCTACTGTACAGCAAAAATAAAAACAAAGGTTTCTTTGGGGGTATAGAGGAAAAGACCTGTACACAATAAAAACAGGTTCCGGGGCATATAATCCAAATTTTAAATGACAGCGAAAAATACAGGTCTGGGCGGGAATAGAGACATTAAATTTTCGTACAACCAATAATACAGGTTTTTGCCCTATAAGAGACAGTCAAAATTTTCAGCATTTTAATAAAAGGTCCGTGCCCCTATAAAGACCGTCTACTTAAAAGCAGATAATACAGGGCCCCGTTCAGTAAAAAGGGCATTTTCCCCGCGTACAGCAGATAAAAACAGGTCTTTGCGGTTTTAGGAGGGCAGTCCCACTGAACAAACAGATAAAAAAGGTCCCGATGCATATAGAGGGCAACCCAACTGTACAGCAGAAAAACAAAGGGCTGGGGCGGTATAGAGACAGTCAAAATGACAGCAAAAAATACAGGGCCTTTAGCCCGGGATAAAACAGCTAAAAGTAAAAGCAAAATAATACAAAGGGCCCGTGCGGGAAATGACAGTCTACTGTACACAAAATAAAAACATTCTGTGGGGGAAAAAAAGACCCGTTACGGGACCGGGAGATAATTTCAAAGGGCTGTTTCAGTATTGGGGACAGTCTTAAAAAGTAAACCACAGATAAAAACAGGTGCTGTGCGGTATAGAACAGTCTACTGTACACAAAATAATACAGGTCTCTTCGGTTTTAAGAAAAGTACTGAAAAGCGATAATACAGGTCTGTGCGGTATAGGGGACAGTCCCAAATGAAACAGAAAATACAGGTCTGTGCCCGTATAAGAAAAGTCTACTGAACACCAGATAATACAGTCCCTGCGGTATAGAGACAGTCTACTGTACAAGGGAATAATACAGGTCTGTGCGGTAAAGAGACAGTCCCCAAAAAGTACAGCAAAAAACAAATCCTCCCCCGCGGTAAAAGGACAGTCAAATTGTTAAGCAAAAAAACAGGTCTCTTTCGGTTTAAAAAGGGGACATCCCACTGTAAAAGCAAATAATACAGGGGCTCTGGGGGTTTTTAGAGAAAATTTTACAAGAAAACAAAATAATTTCCGGTCTGTGCGTTATAGAGACAGTCACTGTACAACTATAATACAGGTCCCGTGCAGTATAAGACCCGTCTACTGTAACAGCAATAATACAGGTTTTGTGCCGTAATAGAAAAACAGTCTACGTTCAGTCAATAAAACCGGTCTCTGCGGGATTTAAGACCGTCTACGGGACACAGAAAAATACAGGTCGTGCAATTAAAGAAACAGACTTTCTGTAAAAGCAGATAAAACAGGGGGCTGTGCAGGGATAGAGACAAAATCTACTGACAGCAGGGTAATACCGGTCTTTTCGGTATAGAGACAGTTTTTACTTTACAACAGATAATACAGGGCCCCGTGGGGGTTTTAAAAGAGACAGCCCACCCGTGTTTCAGCAGAAAAGTTTCAGGTCCTTTTTCGGGAAAGCGACAGGGGGGGGGGGCCAACTACCGCAGATAATTTTCAGGGTTCTGTGCTTAAAGGGGACATTTTACTTTACAGGCCCGATAATTTCAGGCAGGGGCGGGATAAAAAAAACAGTCTACTGTACAAGGGAATAATAAAAGGTCTGTGCGGTAAAAAGAACCTTTTTACAGTAAAGCAATAATACAGGTCTGTGCAGGGAAAAAGAGAACAATTTTACTGTAAATCAGATAATACAGGTCGTGGGAGTTTTAAAAAGAGAGTCTCCTGTACAGCAGAAATACAGGTCTGTGCGGTATAGAGGGCAGTCTACTGTACGCAGATAAAAACAGGGGCTTTTCAGAAAAAGAGAGTCTACTGTAAGCAGATAATACAGGCCCGTGCAGTATAGGAAAACAGTCAAAAAAAACAGCAGAAAAATAAAAAGGTCCCTTTGGGGAAAAGAGAGAAAAGTCTAACTTTACAGCAATAATACAAAGGGCTGTGCGGATTTTAGACCGCTTTCTGTACAAACAAAATAATACAGGTCCCGGTGCCCCTATAGAGGGGAAAAGTTTTAAATGTACAGCCGATAAACAGTTCCCCGGGGGGTTAAAGGGGACATTTACTTTAAACCCGCAAATAATACAAAGGGCCCGTTTCGGTATAGAGACAGTCTACTTAACACAATTTAAAAACAAAAACTGTGCGTTTTAGAACAGTCAACTGTATTGCAATAATACGGTTCCCTGTTTTCAGTAAGAGACAGTCTACTTTTACATCAATAAAAACAGGTCTGTTCGGTATAGAGCAGTCTTTCTGAACCAAACAGGGTAAAACAGGTTTTGGCAAAAATTTAAAGGGGAGACAGTCAAAGTACAAGGGGAAAAATCACAGGGTTTTTATTTCCCGTAAAAGAGAGACAGTCCCAAATGTACAAACAGATAATACAAAACAGTTCGGGGAAAAAGGGGTCACTGTACAGCAATAAAAAACAGGTTTTGGGGCAAGGGAAAGAAGACACTACTGTACACAGATAATACAGGTCTGGGGCGGTATAAAGGCAGTCTACTTGTACAGTGAAAAAAAAACGGCCCGTTTCAGTATTTAAAAAGACAGCTACTGACAGCCGATAACAAAAGGGGCGTGCCATATAGAGGGGCCCGTCTAAAATTTCAGCAGATAAAACAGGGCAAAGCAGTTTTAAAAAGGGGAAAAACTACTGTACACAATTTTAAAAAAGGTCGGGGCGGTAAAAAAGGGAGCAAAATGAAACCAACAGATAAAAACAAATCTGTGCCGTATAAGAGACAGCCTCTGTACGCAATAATAATTTAGGGGCGTTCGGGGATAAGAGACGTTTTAAACTTAAAAGCAATAATACAGGTCTTTTGGGGGATCAAACTTCCCAAATGGAAAAAGGGAGATAATACAGGGGCTGGCAGTAAAGAAAAACTACTGTACAGCAGATAAAAAAGGGGCGTGCGGAAAAAGAAACGTCTACTGTGTCAGCAATTTAAAAAAGGCTGTGCAGATAAGAGAGACCCGCTACGTGCAGCAGATAACACAATTTGCAGTAGAAGGAGAAAGTCCCTACTGTAAAAACCGAAAAAAACTTTTGTGCGGTATAGAGACAGTCTATGAAAAGCAAAAAACAGGTTCCCGGGGCCCGGTTTTAGAAAACATTCCAAATGAAAAGCAGTAATAAAAGGGGCTGTGGGGGTTTAGGAGACAGTCTCTGTACAGCAGATAATACAGGGGGTTTTTGTGCGGGGATAGAGACAGTCAAATGTACAGCAATTTAAAAACAGGCTGTGCGGTATTTGAGAGACAGGGCCCAATGGGACAAACCTTAAAAATACAGGGTCTTTGGGCGGGATAGAGACAATTTTTAAATGGGAAAAGCAAAAAAATTTCCCGGGCTGGCGGGAAAGAAGACAGTTACTGTACAGCAGATAATACAGGGCCCTTTTTGTTTTTAGAACAGTCAAATTTTACACAATTTAAAACGGTTTTGTGCGGAAAAAGAAAACATCCCACGTACAGCAGATAATACAGTTTTTGCGGGATAGAGACAGTCACCCGAAAAAGCGATTAAACAAAACTGTGGGGTAAATAAATTCTTTCGTACAGCAGATAATACAGGCTGGGGCTATAGAGAAGCTAAATTTACAGCAATTAAAAACAGGCTTGCTTAAAAGAGAGACCCCGTCACCTTTTCAGCAGAAAAAAACAGTCTCTGCGGTATAGAACAGTCTACTGAAAAGCAATAATACAGGTCCGTTTCAGAATAGAGAGAGTCTACGTACACAGATAAAAACAGGTCTGGGGGAGTATGAAGACAGTCAATGAAAACAGAAAATACAAGGGCGTGCGGTAAAAAGAGGACAGTCCCTGTACCCCAAATAATACCGGTTTTTGCGGTATAGAGACATCTACCCTTTTAACAGAAAATAAAAGGTCCCGGGGCCCCTATAAGAAAATCTACGTACACAGGGGAAAAACAGGGCTGTGCGGGGTAGAGACAGTTTTCCCCCCCTTTTAAAGGGAGGGTTTAAAACAGGTCCCGGGGCGGTATAAGACAGTTTTAAAAGTCAAACAGATAATACAGTCTGTGCGCAGTGGGCGGGACTGGGGGGTCTGGGGCCCACAGGGGAAATTTATCTTAGGGGGCCCACCCAAAAGTTTCAAAAAAATAATTTTCCGGGGCCCCGTTTGACATAAATGCGCCCCCAAAAAAACCACAAAATACAGTGTGCAAAACAAAAAACTGTATTTTGGGGTAGCCCAAAAGCCAAATGAGTCACAAATCTTTATCTCCCCCCAAATTTCCCCTAACAATCATAGACACAGGGCCCAAATAGCTCCATCCCATATCCCCCTCCACCCGCATACAATATCCCCCCCCACCCGCAAACCAAATATCCCCCTCCACCCGCATAAAAAATCCCCCTCCAACCCCCAAAAAAAATCCCCCTCCACCCCATTTTCAATAACCCCCCCCACCCGCATCAATATCCCCCCCCACCCCATACCCAAAATCCCCCTCCACCCACATACAATATCCCCCTCCACCCGCATACAATAACCCCCCCCACCCCCAAACAAAAACCCCCCCCCCCACAAACAAAAAAACCCCCCCCACCACATACAATAAACCCCTCCACCCACATACAATATCCCCCTCCACCCACATACAATATCCCCCCCCCCCACAAACAAAAACCCCCACCACCCCCAAACCAAAAACCCCCCCACCCAAATAAATCCCCCTCCACCCACAAACAATATCCCCCCCCACCCCCAAAAAAAAAACCCCCCCACCCACAAACAATTTTCCCCCTCCCCCCCACATACAAAAATCCCCCCCACTTTCCCCCTTGGGCCCCACACCATTCCCAAAATAGAATTTAAAAAAACCCCTTTTAAATTTTTTAAGGGGGGGGACTTTTTAACCGGAAAAAATGACCCCCAAACTTTTTTTTTAAAAAGGAGGTTCGTTTCACCACCCCCAAATTTCCCCTTTATGGGAAACGTTTTTTTTATTAATTTTTCCCCCTTCTCTTCTGCATCCGTTCCGCACCGCCATTATTACTAAAATTTCCCCCGGCCCAAAAACTCCATCCCGCAGAAATTACACACAAAAATTTTTAGAATCCTCAATTTTTTAGCCTTCCTTTTCCCCCTTTCCACCTCTGTACCAAAATACCCCCCGGGGGGGGAGGGGCCGGTAAAAACCATAACTTTTAAAGGCTTTGTATCCTAGGGGGGTTTTGGGGGGTTTGGGGGAAAGGACTAACCCCCTGGGGATAATGCTACAAAATATGGACCTCCCCCTCAAAATTTTAAAACCAGTAAGGGAGGGAAACCCTGGTAGGTTTTGGCAAATAAAGGGAAGGCCCCCGTCTGTAGGTAAAGGTTTTTTTTTCTCCCCTTTGGTAACTTTTAAGGAAAAAAGGGGGGCCCCTTTTTAAAATCTTTCAAGCAGATAAGGGACCCCCCTTTTGGGAATTTTAAACAGGCAGTTAGGGGTTCCCAAAGAAGAAAGGGAAAAAGGGGAATTTAAGGGCCTCCTTTTAGGGAGTAAAACAGGGGAGTTAGGGGGCCCCCTTTAGCTAATGTTTTCAGGAAGTCAAAGGGGCCCCCCCCTTTTCTACTTTTTGGGGAGGTCAGGGGCCCCCTTTTGGGATTTTGGTTTGGGCCATTTGGGCCCCCTTTTTTTAGTCAGGGCCCCCCTGTAGGGAGTCGGGGCCTTTCCCCTTTTATTTAAGGCTTCCCTTTTAGGAGCCAATGGCCCCCCCCCTTTTTTGGTAGGGCAGGGCCCCCCTGAAAGGGAGCCCGGTCCCCCCTTAAGGGGCCGGGGGCCCCCTGAAGGTAGCCAGGGGGACCCCCCGTAGGTTTGCCAGGGGCCCCCGTAGGTTTGACAGGGCCCCCCTTTAACCCAGAGCCCCCCTTTTAGTAAAAGCCCCCCCTTTTAGCCCGACCCCCCTTGTAGCCCCCGGGGCCCCCCCCTTTTAAACCAGGGCCCCCCTGTAGTCAGGAAGCCCCCCTTGTAGCCATAGCCCCCCCCTTTTAGCCAGGGCCCCCCCCCCCCCCTTTTAAACCAGTGCCCCCCTTGTAAACCCCGGCCCCCCCCCCAAGCCGAGCCCCCCTGGGAAAACCCGAGCCCCCCCTTTTTCCCGAAACCCCCCTTGAGGCCCAGAGCCCCCCTGAACCATAGCCCCCCCCCTTTTAGTTTAGAGCCCCCCCCCGTATCAAGCCCCCCCTGTAGGTCAAAGCCCCCCTTTGTAGCAAAGCCCCCCCTGTAGCCAAGCCCCCCTTTTTAAACCAAACCCCCCCCCCCCTTGGGAAATCGAACCCCCCGTAGCCAGAGCCCCCCCTGGGAGCCAAAGCCCCCCCGTAGCCAGAGCCCCCCTGGGAGTCAAAAGCCCCCCCTTTTAGGGGAGTTTAAAAAAAAAAAAACAACAACAAAAAATCACTTACCTGGCTCCGGTTTTCCCGAACCTTCCCCGGGGGCTCCCGTGCCCGCCCCGGCTCCCGTACTGGCGTCCGCCATAGGGCGCGGTGAATTACGGGCACCGGGGGTTCGGGCGCGCCACGTTCACCAAATAGGGGCCCCGGGGCCCGGCGCTTTAAGGCCTAATTCGTTCAACCCCGCCGGGGGGGCACGGGGCGCAAAACGCTATTTGGCCGGGTGCCTCCGCTACAACCCCTGCCAGGGCCCCGGGAGTCGGGGACATTAGTCCCCCACTTTCCCGGGGCCGGTCCTTTTGGGGCTCGGGACGGGAGGTTCCCCGGGGGGCTCAGGGCCAAGGATGCGCGGGAAAGGCCCCCGGGGGGCGACGGGAAAAAGCCTTCCGGGGCCCACAGCGGCTCGGGGGGGCCCCCCCCGGGGGATTCCCCGGGGCCCCCGGCGGCCCCATTTCCCAGCCTGTCCCGTGCGGGATAGAGACCCTTTACTGGAAAAGCAGATAAAACAGGTTTTATTTCGGGATAGAAACCCGTCAAATGTAACCCTATAAAAAACAAGGGCTTTCGGTATGTTT